>NJRL01000370.1:190466-208813 GCA_003063815.1 Aphaenogaster rudis
GATCGTTATGAATTAAAAAAGGATTCAATTTTTTTAAATTCTTTATGAATTAGCGTAATCTGTTCGAAATGAACTGAAAAATAATTTCTTTCCAATAGTATTCTTATAAAGTATAAAAAGAAATCCTTTCGTACCTGAAAAAGGCTCAAAATTAATGACATAAAAATAAATTCTTTTTGAACCCCTAAGAGTGTTTTTAGAACAGAAATGGGGGAAAAGAATTCATTTCATAATTCAGGAATTCAAAAAAAAAATTCTTTTTGGATTTTCTTTGCTATCTGGGTATAGATGTAAATTGTCGGCGATTAAAAATCTGTGCTACACTGTATCTCAATGAAAAAAAAACGAATTAAATAAATATGATTGATGATAATCCGCCGTGTAAGAAGAATCACCTGAGAACACATTTAAAATCGGATATATTATTTCCTCTTAGTATTTTGAATGGCGGTACTACAGTCATAGGATACAATACAGTATAATAAGTCGTTTCTCAGATCGTGACACGCTCCGTCTCCTTACATTTTTTCGTAAACTGTACAAACTTGCATTTTATAAATATAGAAAACATATTCAATTATACCCAACGTGGGAGTGGGGGGAGGGGAGATCTTAAATAACTTTCCCTCGCGATGATGTAACATCTAAAGCTGTGCGGAAGGATCGCCGAATCATTATCCTTTCTCTGTCATTTTTGTTTCGATCGGTGATCAATCAACTAGGATTCGTGTTTTTGATACATAGAGCACGTTCGTAATTCGATCGCAAAGAGAAAATCTTAAGGGTTATGAAGTATTAAGATCCTGTAGGTTCATGAAGAAGATACCGCTGAAAACCATGTTTTATAATAAATAAAATGTATGTACACGTGTTGTAAACGACTTTACATAAAAATGTCTACGTACGTCTACTTTTTCTACATAATAATTTTTAACACAGCGCGAGCAAAATTCATCGTCCGCATAAATCTAAATGTACGTTATTTAATAAATATTCATGATTTCTTTTTAATGGCAAGAGATCGAAAAAAAACCGTCGTTAGTAAAGACTATAATTCATGATTTCTTTTTAATGGCAAGAGGTCGAAAAAAAACCGTCGTTAGTGAAGACTATAATTTTATCGAACGCTTAATAAACGTTTAAAATAATAAAATTATCAAACGTAAAATTATTACAACGCCGATTCTGTTTATTAACAGCTTGGTCGTCTCGCCTGAATCTGCATCGCGCAGTTTAACTGCAAAATACATCTCGCCCATATATCAATATTTCCTCTAAAAAATGTACACGTTCCACATTTGGCACACCTTACTTATATAAATAAAAGACGTACCCTAAAACACCGAATCTTCGGAAAATCTAATTCAAATCGTACGATAAATTAAATATCACAAAATTGCACTTATAATAACTTAAACTAGACTGGCGTGTGAACCATTTATTCTGAAAACAGTGCAAATTATGTGTACGAGCACACATTTAAGTGAGATAAAATTTGCCGTTGAGATTAGATATTCTCGATCGCTTTCAAAATAAACAGCTCGCACAATTTTTACGTATCGCCTTCTATTAAAGTAGCAGCTTAAGATAACGTTTAACAGATCGATTTTACATGTCTCCAACAAAAATCGTCATTTAGCGCCAAATGTGGCCGTTTGAGATTCACTTGTTTAATGAAAAAAATTTTTACAGCAGTAAAAAAAATGTTAGTGAGTATTAAGTACGATTAAGCTCGACGAAGGGGCGAATCATAAATTAATTATACTATCACGAAACATTTTTCGCGCAACTCTACGAATATTGTGGCGGAGAAAATCTTCTTTACCTTAATTGGATATACATATATATTACCATAATGACTACGCTAGCGCTATAAATGATCTACACGTGTGCTCTAAGCTTAATTGAACCGTAATTCTGCTACGATTAACGGCAGCTCTTCGTTCCATGAATGATCGTCCACGATCTTGATGATAAAGCTAAACAAGTTATTCCGACGGATATAAGGATACAGTCAGTTTAACGACTACCTATCTTGATTTAGATCTTTCATTACCGATCTATCGAATTATAAGGGATCGTCGTGTTATACACGAAACTAATTGTACGGTGTAATCTCGACAATAAATGGAGGTAGCAATATTGTCAATAACAGGATTAGCCTTAGTGAAATGAATTATGGAACAATGTACAATGTTTATGTCTTGTCGGATATCGGCCGTCCCAGTTCCGAACTTTCCACCGCGCATTCTCTACATGTTAATCCGCTATTCACGGCAATACAAAATACTGAGACCCTGCAGATAGAAATTTGCCACGATCGATAACGATGCGATGTGGCGTATGTCAAACATGCGCCGCTCTTCTCGCGTTTCTTTCGCGCGCCTATAAAGGAGAATATACTCTTCCGATCCGAGCAGTAATAACGAGTTGTAAGATCTCTCATCGAAATAATACGCGAAGCGCGCGAGAAATCATCGCGATAATCGATATAAACATGCACGTAAATATGCTGCACTACTTTTTATGTACAAAGGATAACAGGTACTTCTTAAGCGAGACTATCTCTATGTATAAACGAAACGATAATATTACTGCACGTGGTATACATGTATAAATGTAGGATAACCCTCCAGAATTGTTAAGATTTGTGACTGAAACAAATGCTTTCTCTATTACTTTTAGAGAGGGTTTAAAATTGATTGACATTTTTAAATAGCGTCGCTTAATTGCACGCAACATTGCAAAAAATTGAGTAGGAAACCACTGGCGATGATTACATGTCTTTTTGTAACGAAATTATATCACATATCTTACAAATATATAAATCATATAGAAATTATATATACAGAATATTCGACGAAAATTACAAAAACTTGTACTTAAATCAGCAGTGTATCAGCTTAACTTCTACCATCTGCCCGGTAGCCTAAAAAAACCTTCCCGCAAAGCTGCATATCACATTAATATAGTCTGTTGTACGTACGCTTTAATTTCTTTTACTTCGTACCTTCTCTCGCTAAAACTGAGGTGGTTTAGAAAATTCGGCCGTTTAACAAGCACGCCCTACACGAGTCTTGCAAGAAAATTCTTTGTTTCAATTTTACGTATCTTTATATTACGCTCTTTGTCCGTCATCTCGCATTTTTAGTTTCGCGATTGTATTACTCGCGATTGTTTTTTTTTTTCGTTTCTCATTGGTATACATTTCCCTATTAATCAAGGTCTACGGTAAGGTCCGCGTTATTGGTAGTGGAGATATTCATCTCCTCGTCTTCGACAGACTCTTTGTCGGTGACGCTGGATACTGTGTGATGGTTGTTTGTCGTTTGATTGTCAATCTTTGCTTCATCGACCGGCTGAACTGTCGTCAGCGTGCTCCACCAGTTTGAGAATGCCCCTTTCGCTTGCGACAGCGCTCCCCCTTGTAAATTGTTAGTTTCAAGAATAATATTTCTATGCGCACGATTCTGATCGCATTAGACTTTAAGCGAAATTAAGCTGGACTGATTTAATATTCCTATTTAACATTTCCTGATATAATGATTATGATTTTTTAAATATAATAATTAGATTTAAAACTGCATGTAAATATAGAATAAAATAAATATGAAAAGATATATATGTAACATATATATTATTTTTTAAATAAATACTAATATGCGCTTTAAGTACAAAAGAAATATTTGTATTTAGAAACTGACAATATATTTAAATATTCTATATATTTTCCGGCTTATATTTAAATCAATAAATTATGCAACCTTACCCACGGCTTTCCCAGTGGTGGCCACTGCGCGCCCAGTCGATGCCATCGCTTGATTCAACTTTCTGCCGCTTTCTGTATTTTGCATCGTGCTGAAACAACATACGTTTTTGTTTTCTTGAATATCGTACTCTTGATCAAATAAAGTGAAGCACAAAAAGTAATGGACTGAATTCGTTTATTTTTTATTCCTTGCACTACTATAAATTTATATTTCATACGGGAATTTTACTTACTGTGACAAGCGCAGTTTCATATCTTGCACCGACAGCTGACCAGCAAAGGGATGACCGGGTTCGATATTGTGTATCTCTGGTTTGTTTGTGCTACACCAAGCCTTGTAATTATTTGTAGTACGCCACGCGGACATGAATGCTGCATTGTAGTGATCCGATTGACGAGTATCCTGCTGCATGGAAGTACGCAGCATGCTCAACAGGTACACCCGGAACTGTGTTCTAATCCATTCGTCGCCGCCCTCCCATCCCACCCCGTCCAGAAAAATATCCTTCCGAGGTTCGGCCACATGCCTTACGACATAATCGGCGAATCTCAAGTCCTCGGTGGTGAGATGCAGCTGCCGTCTCAGTTCAGGATCGGTTGCCTCTATCCGCGTGTTTTCAACCTTTTGTAAATAGTATGCGATTATAAGTCAAACCCCATTTCTATTCAATCCTTATTCAAATATAGATTTATCATTATTACACGCTTACCTCGACTAGCACATCAATAAGCTGCTTCTTTTGTTTAAACAACACATTTGTAGCACCCACTATATATCCTCTAACGTTCACGTCCCCCAACAGATCCAAATAGGGCAAAGATAGATAAGGTAAGCAGAGATATCCCTAGAACAAATACATATTCTTGCAAAATGTTCTCCGGAATGATATATCTATAATGAATACAACATCAGATATCATCACCTTTGTAAATAACTCCAAAGGTAGGCCACACAATTCCGGATTAATATGCGCTATTTGGGTAATGTTGTTGGTTAATCTCGCGTCGGAAAGCGCATCACTGCTCGTGTCACGAGGTAAACTATTATCTGTGTCGCCCGTGCTTAATGTAATGGCATTTACACTATGTACCCTGTGTACGTTATCGTTCGGCTTCGGCGAGTATTTAGAATTGCTTTCCTCCAGATAAGATTCGGTGCATTCTTGTGCCGACTCTATCTCAATAACTTTCATATTTAGATTTTCATTGTCGTTGTTATTCTTCTGTAGGGTCACATGCTGCAGCCCGTCCAAGCATTTGCCCTCCATCGACTCCATAGTTTTGTTGTCGTTTATGCACAGAGAGTTTCTATTGCTGTTATCGTTGCACTGCTCGTGGCTCGTGTTCGACATATCGTCTTTGACGATACGGGTGATTGACAAGTTGGAATCGTCGACATTATTCGTCGAGATTTCTTCCTCGTCGAAAGTCGGAATCGGAGACATCGGCCTGGATGGTCTGAAGAAAAGGATTATTTATTAGACTCCTATTAATCTGAAATAAATATAAATTTACTAAAGTATCTCCGTAATACCTCACACAAGCCGCTTGTTGAAGACCATGTTCAATCATGTCTGGATATAGCGACAGCAGAGTCAATATCGTGGCACACAGTGGCTGCACAGGCGATTGATAAAAAACTATCCTTTTCTCAAGCAGGAGCAATTTAAATAAGAGCAACACTTTGTGACGGAATTGCAATATAAAATCTCTTGCGGATAAACCTGCAAATAATTTACATACAATGCAGATGGTGTAATTTCATTAATCAGAAATTTCGCTCGTAGATAATTACCAACAAAGATTTGCGGCGGTATCTGACTTTCGCCGCTCATACACGAATTAAGATGGTGATAAGTATCCTCTAGTAAGGACACTTTACTAAAATCTCCCTCGTCGAAGTACGCGTGCGTAATCAGGGCCATTTTTACTTGAATGTGCCCGTACAGAGGCAAAGTGCTCAGCACGCAAACTGACTTTTGAACAGTGCCTCTTGTTATATCGGACGTGCGATTCTTTAGTTTCTGCAAGCACAATAACATTCGACTTGGTATTCATTCTGCGTCGGAGCTTGTATATATTAACATAAAATACTCTTGTATACCTCCACGGGTATTTGGCGGAAACACGAGATGCCGTATATCGTACGTTTCGGATCGTTCAGACTAGGTAAGTGGAAATAGACCGTGTCCTCGTCGTAGTTGTGGGAACCATCGGGCAGAGCGAGCGTGGGCAGATACTTCCATCCTAACGGGCACTCATTAGGCGCCCCAGGCACCAAAGGTGGAAACGAGTATTCAACCTAAAAGGTGACATTACGTTAATATTACGCGGTCGGACGCGATCGGGAACGCGCGGTACGCGGATGTAATGAAGAGGAGGCAGGTTAATCGGCCTGTCACTCTACCTGGCAGCCTTTCTTGTGGTGAAACCCGACGACGATGACGTGAAGAATCGGCCCGCTCGATTCCGCCATCCTTACGGCTCCGGCGGTGACAACTGCGCGGCACTTCTGACACCCGGATACCTATTTCCACAGGCGATTTGCGACCGTCATTTCAAAACCGCGAGAGATATCCGTCCGCGGGCAGACGAGCTGATAGCGGCGGACAGACATGCGATGCGATTTGACATGCGCCATGACGTGTACGCACATGTGTGTCGAGCTTGCGCGCGCGCGCACACGCATGGACATTATCACGCTTGAACGGCTACCCAGCAGCGTAAATTAAACAATAATAATTAGGATAAGACCGTGATGTGTATAACACGATTTAAATCGAGAAAAGGCCAAGGAACGGTCATAGCGAATTTTAGTGCTCAAATAATATTAAAATGTGTGATTTTTTTATAAACTGCGCGCCGTTACTATCAGTCTTGAAACGCAGTTCTTGAATATCACAATATTAAATTGATAATCAATTTAATGATACTGATGCTAACAAGCATCTATAAAATTCCCGTACTCCTCATCCCAACCCGAAAACCTGTAAAGAACTTTATTTTAGCGTAAATTAATTTTTGGTACATTCGGAGTCGGGAGGTTCTTCACACTTGAAGATAACTGTATCACACGCATGGACATTATCACGCTTGAACGGCTACCACCCAGCAGCGTAAATTAAACAATAGTAATTAGGATAAGACCGTGATGTGTATAACACAATTTGAATCGAGAAAAGGTCAAGGAACGGTCATAGCGGATCTTACAATTAGTGCTCAAATAATATTAAAATGTGATTTTTCTATAAACTGCGCGCCGTTACTATCAGTCTTGAAACGCAGCTCTTGAATATCACAATATTAAATTGATAATCAATTTAATAATACTAATTCTAACAAGCATCTATAAGATTCCCCCACTCCCCATCCCAACCCGAAAACCTGTAAAGAATTTCATTTTAGCGTAAATTAATTTTTGGTACATTCGGAGTCGGGATGTTCTTCACGCGAAGATAACTATATCTCTGTCACGTCTAGATATTCGTGAATCATAACTGTCGTTTCAAAAAGAAACAGGCAGCTCGGAATTGTTCGATTTAAACGCTAGACGGTTCAAAGGAGTTTGAGCAATTTGCCGCATGGCACAAGTTTCAATAATTGGAGCATGTATTTTATAAACTTGTCAGATTGTATAAACAATTCAACAAATACATTCTCCCAATTTGCGCTACTTTAAGCATGATTCGACGTAAAAATTGCTAAGGAATAGTTTTCCTTTTATGTATCATATCGAATTAGAAGTAGACGAGTATTAAAAAGCATGTCTATTTAAAAGTATCTTTGATTTAATAACAAAACGTTTCATATATCGCTTACAATTATCACTTGTACGTGTGTACAATATATGTGTATATATACAGGGAGTTCTTTTATTACACAGTCCAAAGATACTTATTACACAATTCATTAGATACTTCCAGTATTATACAAGTTTACAAACTGAAGCAATTCATTTTCTTTGTATATAACAAATCCACGCCTCCGTCCTATTGCATTATCCACATCGTAAATTCGTTTTATATATAATTCGTACATAGAAAAACACTTATATCAGCGTGCATAAATATATATATATATATATACACATAAATATAATTATTTCTCTGTTACACATTTGTCTTTTTCTCGATCTGTCATGTAAGAGAGCACCAACAGAATGCAGCGTGACATTGGCATTTCGTTTTTGCTCGGATAAGTCCATTTTTCTCTCGATCCTTGCTGAGCTGGGTCTACGCGTGATGACGGTTCGCGGGACGCAGCTCCGAGAATATCTCGTTCGCTCTGATCGGAGCGCGAAGCTATTCCGTGTCATCGGCCTCATAGCCGTTCTCCTTTCCCGTGGCAGCGAGTAGGAAGGAGAGGAAGAAGATGGGTGGAAAAAGTCGATCGGAAGACGCGCTACCTGCGTACGTTGAAGCCCCGGGTGCCGTCCGGGCCGGCAGGCATGCGAACAACGTTGCTGGGAAAATTGTTGCCATTCGGCGCGCCTGATTTCGCCTGAATTTTGTTTATCTCCTGCGTAATCTTCTCTTCCGGGCTCTTCTCCTCCCCTAGAATTCTCCTACGTGCCTCTGCATATTCTTGCTCCCGCTACGACAATTCATTACGTTCTCATACGTTCGATAGGACGGGACGAGCAACGCAATTACATACCTGCTTCAGAGATTTGATAGGTTGCTTAGGTTTGTCGTCGTTTAACGGGCCATCCCCGTTGCCCTCCCTGGTCGGTCTCTTTAATATCTTTACCATAGGCTTTGGAGGTACGTATTGAGATCTGAGGCCATCATCACCTAGTATGATCATCCTTGTGTTTGCGTCGTGACTCGTCCTATATCCAAAAGGTTGTTGTAATGTATACATGGTACATGGCAAATGACCGAGATATTTTTCAACGACTCTGGAAAACATGGAGCAGAAAAGAACCTTAGAAACGTTCACCTAGGCCTACCTAGAAGATTCAATCTCTTCCTCTACTGTGTTCAACCGAAGGGCCTCCAGTCTTTTGTCGAGTGCCTAAAATCCATCATAATTTTACATCCCTCTTCCGCAACGCGCGACAATAAATGGATTTCCAGAAACGAGATCGAGTAATAGCTTCGACCGGGAGCGTGTTAGCGAAAGAACAGTAAGCTCTACGACTCCGCGCGTTCCGTGCGAAAACGTGTCCTTATGGTAGCCTAGAGTATTACGATTAACAGTCGCATGTATTAACCTATCGATTAAGGTTCGCGTGCACGAACGGCGAGGGATACGAGCGCGATAATCGGGACGCGTCGTCCGACGCGGGAAAACGCGTGGCGAACAGGCCTCGGCGAGCCTCCTTCGTCGCCGAAGGAAGGTCTCGGTGCTCGAGGGTGGTTATAGGTTAGGTTAGGTTAACGCGAGACCGTCCCGCTCCGCGCCCGACTCCCGGGGGACGAAACTCTGGGATGCGCCTTACGCCGGTCTCCTCAATCTGCTCCCAGCTCTCGAGAACGTCGTCCATGTCCGGGTGCGTCGCGAGTTTCCGCAGAAATTTTCCGCAAACTCGCGTACAGCGTGCGAACGGTGGCGTGCGGCGAGAACTGGGCGAGAGCGGTGCGCCCGTGACCGGAATCGGGGATGGTGTCGGTGCTGCCCTACGTAGCGCGACACTCGGACTCGGAATAAGCGGAGTCGCTGGCTCAGCTGTCTGGCGGTTCATTGGAACCGCCGACGCGCATTTTCGGCCGCCCGAAGCCCCGAGATTCGCCGCGAGGCGGACTCGTCGCCCGGAGATTCGAGGAGCCGCGGCCCGCGTAGCGGAACGAACGCTTTTCGCGGGATAATCGGGCTCTGGAAAAATCTCTAGGAGCCCCTCGTCGGACGACCAATAAGCGCGACGGACGAACTCGTCTCGTGCGGGACCTCTGCTCGGTCGGTGCGGTGCTTCCGCTCCAACTTTGCGCGAGGATCAGTTGACGTGATAAACAAGAAGTAGTGCTTCCTAATTCCCCGAGGACCCCGAGGAGGCTATCTACTAATAACAAGTAGTACTATATGACCCACTAAAGTGGGACGGAAATCCAAAAGGGGACTAAGAGAAGAGAAGAAGTTGACGTGAGTTGACGTTTGACTCCGTGTCGGGGTGCTTTTTAACATCAGATTCGGCAGCCGCACGATGAACCGCACAATATCGGCGTGATATCAGATTATACTCCTACTTGTGAGTTGAGAGAAGGATTTCGGCGTGCTTAAACATGACGGAGATAGAATGGTGAGAGAATTTATTTCAAGTATCTACTCAATTGTTATTCCTGATATTATTATTACAATGATAAGACTTTGTTCATCTAACATAAGAAAATGAATACTTTAGTATTATACAAAAATATCTTGTTGCAGGGTATCAAAACCCATGGAATATGGAATTGTGAAGTTTGCATGCCTAGAGGAAGCTACGGATCATCCTTTGAAACCAGTTGTAATCACTGTAAGATGTACCCTCGTTATTGGAATATTGTTTTTGTAAACGTTTTTTAACTTCTATTTTATATATAAACAAATTTTTGTAACAACAAAATTTGTTTGTGCTTATAGCTAATCGAGGGACGTAGCGCAGCTAGACGCAGTGCGTTACGAAGTACAAGCACTGGTTCCTCGACTGGGACACCTACACCGACGCACACGCCAGTTCCTGCAAATCCATTGAGCGATCCGTTGTTAAGTCATCCTTCCCTGGATGGTTCTGACCCGCTTACACAGTTTGCTCGAGAAGAATTGGATCCTCTCTCTAAAATGGCTGCAGATGAAGTAATATATAATTTATGATATTCTTATTATTTTAGAGCTTATAATGCATTTATATTATTTATATATTATTTTTTTATATTATTATATATTATTTCATCGGTCCTAATCTTATTATTGTTTATATTATTTATGTTGCAGTGGGACTATTCTAATGTTGCACCTGCGGGTAAAAAATCAAAGGATACGGCAGAGGAATTGGTAGAGCCGTGGTCTGTTAGACGTTCTGCTATACTGAATAAGTACACAACCTCCGAAAAATTATCGATTGTTACCAGTTTCTTACCAGGTGGAGAGAAAGGTACTTATTTTTCCAAAAGATTAGCGATTTAATTTTATAAAATAATCTATATATTCAAATACAGTATTATTCGTTTTAAATTGCTTATTGGTAAATAGCTTTTAAAATTGTTGCGATATTGCTTATTTATAGTTGTAGTAAAAGTTCAACCAAGCGGGCCAATGGTCGACAAGGTAAAAACGCGACTCGAGCAATTAGACGACTTTGAGGAAGGCTCTGTTAGGCAAATGTTGGACTTGTCGCAGCAACAGTATACCGCGCGAATCGAGCAATTAAATAATGAACTGGTACAAGCATGGCATTCCGACCAAAGAGTAAAGGCGCTCAAAATTGCGATACAGGTCTTAATATATTCGTTTAGCTCCTATGAGAGAGCGTAGGGCAAAAGCTTACGATTTAGGTATTAACGCTAAATTATTTCAGTGTGCCAAATTATTAGTAGATACATCTGTAATGGCTTTTTATCCGAGCAAGTTTGTTCTCATCACAGATATTTTGGATATCTTTGGAAAACTTGTGTACGAGAGATTGAAAATGAAGGCTGAGTACTACAAGTAATTATTGTATCAGAAGACTTATTTTTTAACTGCATGCATTTTATATTTTTCTGCTTGTTGTACAGTTTATACATTGCGAATATTAATTATCCTTACTAATAGCAATGTTTCTTTTTTAGACCAGGAAGTAAAATACCTACGAGCTTGCCCGATAACTTTACACCCGACATGGTTCCTGAGAACGCAAAGGAAACGTGTCGGAATTGGTTTTACAAAATAGCTTCTATTCGCGAACTAGTACCGCGTCTGTATGTAGAAATGGCAATAATAAAATCTTACAGTTTTCTAACAACGAGGTAAGACTCTCTCGTACAAGTCATTTGTAGTATCGTGAAAATTAAAATATTAAAATAATACTTTTGTTTTAGCGAATTTAATACTGCTCTATTACGTATAACTCGTATGATAAGAGGTATCGGAAATCCGTTGATAGCAGTTTATGCGAGATGTTATTTATGCCGCGTGGGATTGGCATTGAACAAAACGTCAGACTTTGAGTTTGTAAGGGAGAATTTGTACGATTTTCTTTTTACATATCAGCAGCTATTTGGAACTGCTGTGAAAAACGAAATAGTGAAGCAAAATGTCACCTTGCACTCGTATCTTAATCTATATTCACCGGCTTTGGACTGGATCGTACAGGTTTTGGTGGCGACATCGCCCGAGAGCCTTCTCGAAGAGGTTTTATCTCGATGTAAAAAACAAGAGAACGGGTAAACATATTTTAAACGTGTATCTTTAATCTGTCTTTAATCTTAGATTTTTATTAGCAAATAATTATTTTCAGATCGTTATTATTAAATACGGTGCTGACTGCATTTAAACCGACGTATATTGCTGCACGTGCCATGGACTTTGTAAATTTAGTAGTAGCGAGTGAAGATAATGGTATTAAAAATTTATTAAAATTAAAAAATTAAGCCAGGAATATTGTAACATATATATTTAATTTAGAGACGTTTTCTTTTCTTTTAATTCGACAGGATATCCTCAATATCTCTTGTATCGAAGTTTGGGAGAATGTCTTGTTCGAGAATCTCCGCCGAAAGAAGACTGTCAATCGGTGCTTAACGTGATATGGAAATACATAACGGACCTCACAGATCCCAACAAATTCATGCATTGCATCGAGATCTGGATTCAGTTCACTGTCATACACTTTTCTGTAAGTTGTACAGATAATAATAATAATACTTTATATTAAATTATAATAATATGTATGTGTGTTTTATAGGTAAATGAACTAAATTTATTTTTCGGCAAAATAATAGACCGGCTACGACCAAACAAAACTTTCGAAAACTATTATCCACAACTGCAGAATATTATTGAGAAAATAGTCGCCCACACGCATGATTTTGAATTGTTGCTTGCCATGGTAACTGTTCGCGCATTTATATAAGCGCATATTATTCGTATTTATTCAGTAAGTCATTTTAGAATATTCAATCTGTCATAAACGATCTGATATCTCATTTGTACATTTGTAGGATAATTTTTTGCCCCTAATTGACTTGTTTCATAAGGAAAGTGTCAAAGTTGAAGTTTGTAAAACCGTTATAGAAGG
This sequence comes from Aphaenogaster rudis, assembly GCA_003063815.1. NCBI lineage: Eukaryota > Metazoa > Arthropoda > Insecta > Hymenoptera > Formicidae > Aphaenogaster > Aphaenogaster rudis. Next base: position 203,432 of record NJRL01000370.1, read on the forward strand.
ATTAAGTGCTCAAAGCGGGCCTATTACGGATCCTATTATTATAAACGCTCTGATGTTTATCGCAAGAATAATGCACGATTCTGTTAGGTACGTTAATGTAATTTCGCGATTAAAGTTTATTCTGATCTCTAAAATCAAACAAATCACGATGCAGCGCTCTGACTGTCGAAGACGAGAAGCGACAGATCGGACAATTAATATGCAGCCTAGTGCAACGAGTAGATTACGGTCGCGATTTTGAGAAGCAACTTAGTTTCTATGCAGAAGCCAGGGCGGCATTTCCTAATCTTGATAGCGTCCATATACAACTTGTACAGGTATGTGACACATATACAATTATACTATTCTCCTTTTTACAATGCTAATCTATATCAAGAAAACTTAGCGGTAATTAAATCATTTTTCTATTCACTCAGTGCGTGAATAGATTATCAGTTGATACTAGGAAGATAGTACGTGGTCACCACACGAGGAGAACGTCAGCGTTTGTACGCGCCTGTGCTGCATTCTGTTTCATCACTATACCATCGTTAACTTTAGTCCACACACGCCTTCAATTATATCTTCTGTCTGGACAGGTTGCCCTTTTGAATCAATGTCTAGGTCAAGGTGCGAGTCGAATTATTTTATTAATTTTTTTTTAACATTAACATATTGCTTTTATTTGTCTCGCCAATTTATATGCGTAAACCGGTATTTTCAGCCGATGCCTGCTTCAAGGCCGCTTTAAGTTTGGTTCCGGAAATGCCGAAAACCATCGACATCGATGGAAGACAGAAAAGCTCGCAGCCATACTTGCTTTCATATCTGTCGAATTTCTTGTCGACATTGTTAGTAGTTCCCGTAAGTGTACTGATATACGCTACGTTTTAATTTTATGACTTTTAAAATTGCTCCGCTATATTAGGATAGCCCAGAGCACGGTGTCCTGTATTTGATGAGAGGCTTGCTCAATGCAGTTCAACGTTGCTTCGAGGAGAACACTTCAATCAAACCATATTTGTATTTACGTGTACTCGACCTTCTTTCAACGGTAGCACAGGAAACTTATCCATACCATATCGACAAGGTATTTCATGCTTTCGTGCATATTTGAAAGGACAAGTAAATAGCTGCAATATTTACGAGATACTTTGAAGTTAGAGAAATTAATTAAAATCTATCACATAATGGCATTTCAGGTCGATTCAAATGATAAATTGTACGGATCTGATCAGAAATTTATTGGCGAAGTTAATAAAATATGTTCAAAGATCGTTGAGGAAATCTTGAGTCATCTCAAATATCTTGGATCTACCGAGCAATTCGACAAACAATCGGCTCTGGCACTCGAACTGTTTAATTGCTTTATTATTCGTGCAGATTTACGGGATACTGCATTAGCGAACATGGCTGTGAATTTGTGGCACTTATCACAACGACACGGTTCGGTGGATTCTAAAGTGACGGTAAACACGCATTTGCAATAATCAGGATTTAGATTTTTATTTAAATTGTTTTGCTTTTGTATTCTTTAATTATTTTTAATATTCTTTTCAGATGAGGACAAAGGCTTATATGACGCAAAAAAGTCATCATCGAGAATACGAGCACTTTGTCGAAATACTTAAGAAAATGTCGAGATGAATGATATGGGACTTGTTGATAATAATCAGGACACAGCGTAAACATTTTTTATTGGCAGCTTTTTTGGAAGACATTTTGTAATGTGCAATAATTTTTCCGATTATATCCATCCAGTTAGTAAATATTGCAGAAAGATAAAAGGGAATATAAATTGTAACAATTGTTAAAAGTTGATATACGTTACAACGTATTAAGTATCATTTTGTACTATATTTGCTAAAATATAGTAAATACAGCTCGAAATATGATATATAAATAATTGATGTAAGAATTTATACTCAATAAAAATATCATTCAATTCGTTGAGGAATAGATTCTTATCACAATTTTGCACATTTTCTGGAACGTATATTAGACGACGTGTATATGTACACAACAGTCAAGTTGATCAGTTTGTCATTAATTCGTCATTTGTCAAACACTATCTTCATAATATAACTGCCATAGAAAAATAATGGTTATTTATAGACATATCTCCGCGAATACTTCGTAATGGAAGACATCTGATTTGGAAGACACAATAAATCGTCAAGGTTATTCTTATTTTTTCAACACAGAACGAAGCGCATCCAGAAATATATCGGCATGACGCTCTGTGAAAGTCAACGCAGGCCGCAGCCGCACGGCCCGGCTGCCACATCCACCTGTCTGAACACCTAACAAGAACACGAAAAGTACGAAAACATGAAAGATATTCTTAGCGCTCACATTTTACGTTGCGATACCACCTTACCTCTCGTCGCAAGTTTCTTGATGATGTTGTCTCGCGTTTCAGGCGAGGCGCAATTAAACGCTATGAAAGTTCCACGTCCGCGCACTGCGCTAATTACATTGGAATGTTCCTTTTGCACATCCATCAAATGTTTCAATATATAGTCGCCAACGCGCGTAACCCTATCCAAAAGGTTCTCCTTCTTGATCGTTTTTAGGATCGTTTCGAGCAGTATCACTTTGCTGGGATCGCCCATCCAAGTATTGAACACACGATACGACAGTTTCGGTCTGCGATGTGCGGGGCGTAATTAAACGTTAATGATTAAAACGCGACATTATCGTTTTATAAAAAAAAAAGATTTACTTCAGATCCTCCGAGTGATAATAACCGCCCAATTGCATTTTCTTGCTGAAAGTCATTACGTCGGGTGGCATATCTAAATTGAAGTGCTCGTGGCACCACATTTTTCCCGTTGGTCCGCCACCGGTTTGCACCTCGTCAATAAGTAACGCGGCTCCGTGCTGAAACATTTTAACGCAAGATTGCAATTTATCTTTCTCATTACGTACGATGAGATAATTGCCTTGCGAGCTGTGTTTTACCTTGCGCGTCACGCGTTGAAGTTCCTGAAAGAATTCTGGGGACGCGTGATTGTCGCCGCCTTCCGCTTGAATAGGTTCAATTATCACGCCAGCCACTGGCACTTTCTTTTCGTTTTTGTACTTCTCGAATAGTTCCTCTACCTGAAATATCGTCATGTTCGTAAAATCTCTTCTTGTATGCTCAAATAGACATTTAAGAATGGCAACTTGACGATACCTCCGCGATACAACGCTTATCTTCCTGCTTGTTTTCTCGCACGTTCTCTTCTAAAGGATATTTGTACTCTGGAAAGGAGGCGATAGGCCAGTCGAAAGCTGGTATATCCATCTTGTGAATGTACTTGCTGTGAGTCGATGAGAGACAAGCTAAGGTCCTTCCATGAAAGCTACCTATCGATGTCAAATAGTTCGTAAAGATCCCTAATTAGAATGAAACATGCCTTCGCCACGAACAAGTGACTGACCTTTAAAGGACATAATAGAATATTGTGGTGAGCCAGGAATTTGGTTTATCATACACGATTCTATCTCTTCCTTCGTGAACGGCGCCCCATGCCTTTGTTTTTCGGCATACCAGATAAAAATGTTTTTAAAAGCGTTTTCGTTGGAACAAGAACCACACATCATCGTCGTGATTTGCGACAATCCGGATGGTGCAAACTGCCCGAAATAATAATTCCTATTTAAATTGCGCAAAAAACGATAGAAGATAGGAAATGGATTATAGTTTCACGACACGTTACCTCTTTTTTAAGCAGAACATCCTTTAATCTATTAGGCCAGTCTCTTCCTGGGAAGACACCTAATGCAGGTCTATTCGCTATAATTTTCTGCAAAGAAGTACAATCGTTAACTATTTTTCGTACAACTTGGATACCATATACGATAAAGCAAAATAATTCGCAAGATATTCCAAGAATTATTGGAATTTTATCGAATATTGTATTTTATCGAATACTGAACACTTAGAACTTAAGTGATATATCCTGTAGAGGAGATTAGCATGCAAATTTCTTATATGAAAAAAATACGGTACTCCGCGTCGGAGTGCCTTTATATCACTCACTTGATTAACGGGATCGGCGAGAGCCTCCAACATCGCCGGATGATTGTACCCTAGGGGCATTGATGAGATTTGCATATAAACGTCCAGCAACGCATTCCCGTCAACGTCTATTATGTAATTACCGGCGGATTTTTCATAGTCTGCGAAGAATTGTACGGAAGACGCTTGCTGAAGTCACATATTTCAACATTGTAAACCCATTTCGTCTCTGGCATATTTACAAAAGATTTCGTATTATTACCCACATCTTATATGTGTGCATCATTCGATTCTACATAACAGCACATATTCTACATAACTAGCAAATATTCTATATAACAATGGCTGTACGTAAAGTTATGCGTTAAATTATCGAATTGAAATTCGAGCAAAAGGCAAAGCGCTCAAAACATCGTCGCAGATGGCAAGCGATTTAATTGATAAATTACACGATTACAACATCGTGCCGTGACGTCACCCAAAGAATGAAGAGTGTCTGACGTACTTGTATCGCATTCAATTCTTGTAGTAAGCTGCGCGATCGAGGGCCCGGTATTTCCGTCGTAACTACCGGCCCTTCTGGTTCCCTCGGCACCGAACCGGTTAAGCATCTCTTCCACGTTGTAACGCCTGCACGACAATATTATACTCTTAGGGCCGGTATCACCATCTCCGATTAACTTGATCCTCCGATTAAACTCACTCTTCGTCTCTTTCTAATTGTTCAGTTAGAAAGAGACGAAGAGTGAGATTAATCGGAGGATCACGTTAATCGGAGATGGTGATACCGGCCCTTATATTTGAACATTCCTACACGGAAAAACAGAATGGTTGACTCGCACATAAATCTGTTTGTGCCAACTAGATTAGTTAAATATAGAACAACTAATTATGTGTTTGCTACAATCACAGAGCAATTGTTGAGTGACTTGTGTTGCAGCAGTAACAATACCTGGTTGCTCCAATCAGACTGTTTCTTGAGTCGCTTTTGTTTTCTAACATCGCTGCTTTGCAGTATAGCATTCTAATTGACGCAACTATATGGATAGATTAGCTTATTCATGATAAATGAGCTCCAACCGAGTTCTGGTTGCCACAACCAGATTACATGCAACTACAGCAATGTAGTTGATACACCAAAATATGTAAGTCGTATCATACATATAACTATCATACAAAGATAATTAGGATGATGCAGCTATGTTGCTACAACTAAATATTTCTGATTATGTGCACCATATCTTTTTTTTCCGTGTACACATTTAAATATATATATATCGCAGAGAAATATATACAGGGTGTTCCTAAAAGGTCTCGTAAAACTTTAACCATAGATGCTACGTATCAAAACAAAACAAAATGTCCATATAAACATGGGTCCGGAAATGCCTCCC
>NJRL01000370.1:223045-243832 GCA_003063815.1 Aphaenogaster rudis
ATCATCAAAATAATTATGTAGGACACTCCAACATAATGATAATGCTGCAAAAAGTTTTGATATTCTAGCAACTATTTTAGGCGTCCTACATAATTATTTTAATGATCCAACAAAATTATTTTTCAGATCTGTATCTGGCCAAATTTTTTAATATTTCAGCAAAACCGTTCTTTCCGTGCGTGTTTTGAAAATTCTCTCTGATTCTTGCCTCGGTGTGATTGCAGAAACACGTGCGACGCTATTGGAGATATCGCCGATAGACCTGGGGCGGACCAATACTGCCTGAGACGTTGCATGCGATATCCGTCGAACTGCCCAACTGATCGCTGTAACTGTTATTGAAACTGTAAACTGTGACCACGGTATTGACATCCCACATACAGCGCTGTGCATACCGTTGAATTAATAAAAGTCTGATCGCAATACGCGTAATTTTCGCAGCTTGCGCATAATACTACGGAAATATTTCCCTATAGATACGAGAATATTTCTCTTACCTTATCGTGGATGCTTCTTCCTGGAAAACTTCTGACGAGTTCTAAAAAAAAAGTCCATTTTAGACGATCCATGACTCTCTCACGTCGAATTTCAAGATAGAATTCTATTTATGATTTTATTCTTCGTACAGTTTGATATATGTGTATTTTAATGTATATTTTATACGCGTAGGTATTTCGATTCCTTCAAATATGCTTCTTCGTATTGCATGGCACACAAAATTATAAATAGAATTCTATCCCGTATTCTGACGCGATCTAAAGGATCGTCTAAAGTGGACGTTAAAGTAATAAAACGGAGATAATGCACATACCTGCTCTCTGCGAGACGCGAGAGAGGTGAGTGACGAGAAAGAAATAACCGTGTAATGGCACTATAATATTTAATATTAGGACATTCTATTGACAGCTTAAAATTTCACGCGTATATCACATATTATATACGTAATCATCAACGTTCCCCGCGGCCTTACGATATATCAGTATGCGGCTATGTTTAACGAAACGATGACGGTTCACCAATCTCACGCGCTCTCGATCGCCTACGAGAATTCATATAATTAATGATACCAGTTGGAAAACGTACGCGAGTCCGTACGTTTTCGCAGCGAGATGTATTGTTTATGTATATATTATACATATAATCATAAATCTCTCCTCGCTATAATTAACACTTTACAAAACTATATACACTAAAGCCATCTTTTTGTATCGTCTACAACGCTAGCTAGCAACATTTTCTTTTTCCATCTCTCATATATATAACATATTTTTTATATTTATATATTTATATATATATATTTATATCGCCGCGTGGTTTTTCATACGCGCAGTATAATAATAATAATAATCGCCGCCAAAGTGTGTAACATTAGCGCGTCAAGTTAAAACTCGTGCTACGCCAAATTCTAGCGCGAGGTGTATGATAATACAAAGGTATCATCTATCTGTCGCTTACTGCTAATTGCTATGCAACTAATTAACGTCCGCGGTCGGTTGCGGTTTAATTATTCGTGTACTCTCTCTCCTTCTCTCTCTTCCTTTCCGTATTTTCCACACGACTCTCCGCTTTATCATTAATCCTCTCATTCCCGACGGTACCATCGATATACAATATTATGCAATTAGCGGAGCACTTCTCTCATTTTGACGGATTATATATTTCATGCGTTAATAATGAGATAAAATAAACCACGTAAAATTATTGTCTTTTATTTTGATAATACTTAAATCGAAATTAATAATATTGTCGGCGTGTTTATTGCGCTAATTAGATCTAACTAAGGCTACTCCTGGAGATATTCTTGACGAAATTAGAGAGGTATAGTTTGGGAGTGGGAGGATTAATCGCGACCACGCAGACAGCCGCCCTCGGGCTTCGATCTCATGGACGATGGGCGAGCAGCAGATCGAGGACACCCTCTTGGTACCGGTGTCGTTTCGATGAGCGCGTCCTCAGGACGACGCGATTGCGCGAGAGGAGTTGCGTTAACTTTTCGCGTCAGAATGCAAAAGAAAAAAAGAAAAAGTTATTTCAAGATCGAACCCTAGAACTCGCGGAAAGTCATCGGAAATAATGCTGCCTCTCACAGAACTGCGGAACGGAAGGTAACCCTGTGCCATATGCACGGCGCTAATTTTCTTTTCTCTTTTTCACCACGCAACAACGTCGAATCGTCGCAAATGGGAACGAGCGAGGGAACGATCGGTCGTTCGAACGTAACGGATGCGTTTACTCACCGACCGGTGCGGCGCCGCTTGGCCTCTTCACGACGACGACTTCACTCTTCTCCGTTTCGCTTCGCACTCGCGCGAATCGCGACTTGAACGTCGCCGCTAATCGAAGCGATTCCGTCGATAGGATCTCGCCCGTCGCTCGATTACGGCACTCCCACGACGCTCATCCCACGCGCGAGACGCGCTCGATAACGCACTTTGAACGCAATATGTAATAGGAAATCGCTCGCGTCATTTCGCAAGGCGGTTCCGGTATTACCGGGAAGCGCGCGAAGTGCCCCACACAGCACACTTTATCCGAGGGACGTCCTACAAACATCATTTTGGGATATCGTAATAAATAACCATAAGATATCCCATGATGGTCTCAGATATCCGGTGGACGTCCAGCGATGCACAAGTGTTCATCTATGTGATATCCTATGGATATCTTATACGATGTCCAGAGGATATCCAGGTAAACTTTACAAATATCGTAAGATATATTATCGATATCCTTGTTTCATTTCTTTTATTCGACTTTAATATTTTTCGTCGTTTTAATTATACAGTTATACTTTTAAAGTAACATCTCTTTACTCTCATCTTGGAATCCACTTTTGGGGACTCTCCTTTAAAGAATCATATTATTACAACATAAGTGAATAATCTCATAATGCTGCGTCTTTTATTCCTTCCTGTGTGATTTTTACTTACGAGAAAATAGACACCACCGCGTCCATCTGGCGGCGATGCTACGTACTAAGATATCCTATCATATCCCTTGGATATGCATAAAAAATCTCACGACATCTTACTGGATATTCCAGAAATTACTTACTGAGACGTCCCTAGGTTTGCATTTGGAAATCTGGGGGCCGATTGTTCCAACTTCTTGACAAGTTTTACCCGACAGGTAACATATCTACGTTTCTTTTCAGATAAGTTCTAAAAAAGAGACAAAGGTATGCTACCTGTCAGGTAAAACTTACCAAGAAGTTGGAACAATCGGCCCTGGGACAATTTGGGATATCCTCAGGATAAAATGTGCTGTGTGGGACACGTCGGAAAGTTCGAGAGGCGCGCTGCCAACTTCACGCGCCCACGATACGCGCAAAATTGCGAAGGTAATAGAAAAAAAGAAAAATAAATCAAAGAATATAATATAATCATCATAATATACCAACGAAAGTTTAAATGAATTTCAATTGTAATACAGATATGCATGTAATATGATACTGTCAAAGTTGAACTCTCTAACTCGAACCTCGCTAATTCGAAAACCTTCGTAATATAATACAAATTCAAATTATAATAATTCAAATATTAATAATAATATAGATAATAATTCAAATTTTTATTCACTCCCTACATTCCGTACCTCTGTAACTCGAAACACTGTCTCTTATACACATCTAGATGTGTATAAGAGACAGATAATATAGATAATAATTCAAATTTTTATTCACTCCCTACATTCCGTACCTCTGTAACTCGAAACACTCGATAAGTGGAAACCTCTATAACTCGAATTATTATCTGTTCTCTTGGCACTAGAGTTTTAGAAAGGCTCGATTATATTTTAATCGAAAGTACAAAATTACTTCCGCGTCCAAGTAGCGTTACGCGTTGCGTCTCTGTACCATCCGCGAGAATGATTTATTTCGGTCCGGCATTATTCGCGTTTAAATCACGCGACAACAGTCTCTGGCTTTATTTTGATGCCATTCTTTTACAAAGTAGCGAGAGTAGAATTTTTGGGTTTCTTTTTAGTTGAACTGGCTGCACTAGAGAGAGTTCAGAGTTTATCGTTTTACTCCACATTGAAAGGAAAAAGATAAACTCTGAACTAGTGCAGTCGGTTAAAAAAGAACAGACCTTTTGTTTTGACTCCGGTCAGCCGGCCGGCCGGCTCGAGCGCGTCGTGTTTACATTCATTCGCGCGTAACTTCACTCCGTGAGTGTAACTGCCCGCGCGAGGTAGGACGAGGTGGGGAGGTGCGCGCCGAGACACACACACCGAGCTATTCGTTCACGATGCCGCGTACTTTTCGGCCGAGGACGAGGACGAGTCTTCGCGTGTTCTTCGCGACGCGATCGATCGACGTGGAGACTGGAGTCGTCGATCGCCGCGTTCTTCCCCGATTAAACAACGCGCTCTCGATTCTTGCTACCGTCGATGATCGACATGTAAACATAACCGGTGTGAAGTTGCCGCCGCGTCGTTCGAGCTTTTCTAACGGACCTTCTCGGCAGCGATCGGGTGGTCGAGACGGGCGCGATCTCGTCTCCCGTTATTTATCCGTCCAGAGTGAATCACGCGTGTCGTAAGCTCGGATCGTGTCGTGAAGTGCGGATCGGAGTGCCGAATCGAGCGACGAAGTGATAATAAGTTGGCGTGAGTGCGGTGATCGATATCGTTTCCCGATATTCGCGATGATACTTAGCGGCGTCCGGATTCCGGAATGGCCGTCGGTCGTTATCGCGTTAATTAGCGAACGATCGACGCAGCTGTGATCGGTGCTCGTTGCCCCACGTGCCTCGACGAGGGAATGGAGGAGCCGACGGAGATAGAACGACGGCATCGACGAAAAGGTAGGAGCTACCTGCACTGATAAAAATTTTGTCATCATTTTACTGTGAGAATCGGTGGTTATTTTTAACCTTCGATTTACGCAGTTGAAATACAGAGTGCTTTGTAATTTTACTTGAAAACGTTAAAGTTTGATTCCATTCAAATGGAATGAAATTACTCTGTATTTTAACTGTGTAAATTAAAGGTTAAAAATGACCATCGATTCTCAGAATAAAAAATGACGTTTAAATTTTTATCGGTGTAGAATGATGATATTCTCAATCCGCACACTCCACTTTACTGAAATACTGTGATACTCTCACGCTACTGATTGTGAGACTAAAATCCCACGCTAGTCGCTAGACTGTAAATTTATTGTACAGAAGTGAAATTTAAATACATATATGTAATGTTATGTATGAACTTAGCAATACCGGAAGCTAATTTACAAATAATCTGTAAAAATACCAGATTCAGTTAATTTTTCATAATATTTCTGTATTTTTAATTGAAGCAAGAGAAAAAAAATGCAAATATTAAGTAAAAGAAACTATAAAAATTCAGTAAATTTACCAAGAAATAAATAAATTTCCTTCGTAAATTCGCATTGATTTTTATCAGCGTGGGGCCGGTGAGTGACTTGACAATAATTACATTCGCAAGCGATCGTCACTTCGCTCCGTCCTCGACGATTCGACGTCGTTACGTTAAACGGCGATCGGCACGCGCTTCACACCGTCGCGCGGGTCTCGCCATTTTCCTTACGAAATAATGAAAAATACAGCTCCGCTTTTCTTTTTGCTTCTTTCAACTATCGTTTGGCTGGCAGTGCAATTTAAACGTGACGTTTCTTTTTTCTATACTCTTCTAAAGCGCACATTTTGCAGTCGCGTGTCTTCTGTTTGATGTATCGAATAACGCTCATTAGGGCGTGGAGGCGTAAAAGGGGTCTCTAGGGTTTGACGAAAAATAAATCGCAATTTACGATCGGATTTACCTTTCGAGACCGATCGCGATAGCAATTGAGGCGGAGTAATCGGAACGACATCGATTCTCTTCCAACGCGACAAGTTAATCGATCAGGAAACGTGGGAGGTGGAGGAGGAGTAGGGTGGGGGGAGCGTAAATTGGAGACGATCTTGAGAGTAATTTGCTTTCTCACCCTTTTTCTGCTCTGGTAAATTCAACGACGCAAACTTACATGTTTTGTCACTATTGTCACTAGCTGTTCTCGTCTCTTAGGCTTCGTGTGAATATTGCACCACGTGTTCTCGTGCGAGATGCAATTTTGGAGAGAGGACAGTGAAAATGACGATCGTGAGTCTCTCGCGTTTCTATCGCTTGACGACGCACCGCGCGACGAAAATCCGGCGTCGTCTCTTCCCACCGGTCGAGAGACGCGAAAAGTTGGACGGGAGATCGGAGGGACCCGGAAATGAATTTTCCCGTATCCCTCGGATCGCCTATGTCGATCGGTGTGTCGATGCATCTCAGAATCCTGGCGGATTCTGGAGACCGTTCCGAAAGCGCCGAACCGACGGACCGATCACGTTCGTAGATCTGAGACCCGTGAATTTTTCTCGGAATTCTCCGAAATCGATTGACACTAGGACTACCAAAGCAGTCAAAACCGGATTTGTAATTTCTTCTTAATTTCTCAAATTTATAACTGTATTATAAATTTATTTATTATAACTTTAATTTATAAACTTATAATTTTATTTGTCAAATGTTTTAATTTTGAATTTCTTAAATTTATAATACCTTTTCTGAGATTTTCTTTTGCATTATGGCCGGTATTCATAGTCGATTCTTATATTTATTTTTATATTTAAGATTGTCTATCTACAATGAGTCGCAGTTGTAAGAGTCGTAAGAAATTGACCAATCACTGTTCATTATTCTCCTTGCGATCGAAGAATAATGAACTGTGATTGGTCAATTTCTTACGACTCTTACGACTGCGACTCATTGTAGATGGCTCATTAAGTCGAGTCTTCTCTTAGATGGTCTTAAGATTCCGCTCAGCCAATGAAATGGCTGTACAGCATCTTGAGATCATGCTTAAGACGATCTTAAATATAAAAACCGACTATGAATACCTATGACTTTTATTGCAATGTAAATGATTAAATTGATCAATTTACTTTTCCCCTTCGTCCACTTTTAAAAAAAAATATATACAGTACTTATATAGTAGAAATTTTAATCGCCGTAAATCTAGTGTCAAGAATCCGACCATAAATGTCGAATTCCAGGACGTCTGGATCTCAGATCTAGCACGCGTAAATCGATATAAGCAAAATTTTCGCTCGCTTACTGACAATGTTTGCGTCCTTAGGCTGCGTGTGAAGATACGCACTTTGAACGATCGCTTCATTATACGCAATTCAAAACTTCGCAATTCGACAATCGCAGAATCATATCGCTCGACCAATCGCAGATTCACGGCAATTTGAACAACTAGATCTTAATTCAGCGTAGAAGCGACGGTGCGCTGACTTTGAATTGGTGCACAAGTTGCTGCCTAAGTCCCGTCAATTTTTGATAGATCCGACAGACCCGTCTAGATTTTCTAATAATAAAAATATCTCGTATTTTTATCAATCCAAGGAAAATCATGGCCCATTCAGGCGTAATCCACAATACATTGTGTTTCTTTTTTCAAATATTTTTTACGGCGATAATAATTATTAATATTTTTCGAGGTTGCGAATTGAAATGATTTTCTCGCACTTTCCGTAATAAACGCGACAGCATATTATTGCGTTTACTACAAAAGTGTCGCACTCGTTTTATATCTAGATAAAAATATAATTGCAATTTATAAATGCATGCGGACAAACATACATAAATACTATTTCAACAATATTTACAATTCTGCTCAAATCGCGAAAACATACTATAAAACAAAACGCTTAGAAACGCTGTATAAAATAATGTTACAATATATACGGTGGCACCGGATCTCGCAGACTTTTCAAAAGTGCAACTTGCAAAACACGAATAATTTGATGCAAGTTAATTTCTCAATGCGCAATAATATTTTAGCGATATATATACTATTTTAGAAAGATACTCTGGACTTTATTCGCATCTACCGTTTCGCCTACGTACGCTAATTATGCGAACTAATCACATTTCCGTTCCGTCATGTCGTACAAGTGTCACCTCTTCCGGATTGACCGTGCTCGAAATAATTTGCCATTCCCTTCGCTGAGGAGTTAATCGCAATCGTCGGAATAGCAAAGATATATTATTAATATGTTTAGCGTTTTATATTAAACATTATTTAACGGCGAAACTTTCCGAGCTGAACTTGCAATCCTGACAATGGTATGCTAAAAATGTGATCGATGTACGTTCAAACGTCGCGGTTTGAAGTTATACAAAATGCGGTATGACGGATGCGCTCAAGGTTGGTCCATCGGCTCTGTTGTCGAACGATCGTAGGTCGCTTTTGAGATCAATAGAGTCGCGATCGTGATTCGATCACGATATAAAACTGAATAGTGCTGATTATATAATTACTATAATCGCGATTGACTTACACTTAGAAAAATGTATGGTTTATTTTGTAACAATTTTTACCAGTATATTGAGGTATTATAACTTTTCACGCGCAGTATTCTAAGTATGGTGATTATTCGTTGCGATTTAATAACAGTACAAATTATCCGTCTTGTTTGATTTATTCTGCGTCAGGAAGATTTTTCGACGATTCCGGCAACAGAGCACGAAGGACAGCTTGCGAAGCTTGCACCTCTACATGATGAGAGAGAGAAGAGGTCTTTGGCTTGCGCGATGAATATAATATATTTTTCCAAGATTCGAAAGAGAGCGAATATATACGCGATGATATATCGGAAATTATTTACACACAGAATAGCGTCCTCTTAGGCGAGTAACGTTTATTTTTTTTGATTTGCTTCATGGCTCCTCCGCTGCTTAGAATTCGCGTTTTCTCCAGCATCCGAGTTCTCTCGTCTTCCGTGTCTTCCCAAAGATTTGAACTACAGCGCACTTTATCTCGGCTCGTGCAATAAAATTACGCGGGCGAATCGAAAAGTAATTCGTTACCGCTGTGACGCGAACGAAATCGGTAGTTAAGTATATCATATTAATTTCCTTACATCTCAATCACGGGACATGTGTTACTCTAGTCTTATTATCGGCTAACCTATCGTAAGAACTTTACGATGCTTAAGTTGAGCTGCTGAGTTAACAGTACGATCGTCGTGAATACTTTTAGAGTCCTTATGATTACACTCGCGTGTCCAGACCGTCGTACTCGACTCGTTGCACTCAAATAAATCAATGGCGCGTATCTCGCTTTAGTTTTGTACTCGTAGAAAATAAACGCAGATACGTCCTTAAATCGAAGGACTTTCAAGATGCATTGTCACCTAAAGATTCGATATTCAGTCGTTAGAAAGAAACTCGCATGCATTAGAACCACCACGTTTACTTTTTTTCACGTTCGTTCGTTTTCCATCTTTTCGTGTAAAGTGCAGCACAATTAGGCAATCGTTCTTCGTTTCCGTCAGTTAAATTATCCCTTCCTCTCGTTGAGGAAAAAACGAGGATTTGGCCGTCAGAATCGTCGTAAAGTTCGTGATTGTGGCACGAGGCAAACGTGTTGTCGGTAATTAGTGTAATAATTATGTATCATTTTAACCTTAAAAACTATACACGAAAAGACACCGATAAAATACAGTTAAGAGCACGATGCATGTAATTTTTAAGTAGCCTCTCCTTCGATTTCTAGCGTTGGATCACAGATCCTGGGGCAGTAACAGAATCAGAGATCCGACAGCAATCGACATATCAATATTATTTAGATTCGCGCGAACATTTTTTACTCTCTTCTTTTTGTCATTAATTCGTGACTCGCTCAGATGAAGATCAACGAGTAAAACGCCATATAATTGCCATAATCGCCGTCGGTTAATCAATTCGGTGCGATTACGACAAATGGCGGACTATAAACATGAGATAGACACTTAAGATATATCAGGTCACGATAATTTGTCAATAATTAATATCGAACGCTCGTAAGACACTGCGTAAGACACGCTAACTCTAGGCGATAAATCTAATTGTAAGTAAGACGAAGACGTGCACTTAAATAATGTAATCGCGCCGCGCATTGGGATGCACTATGTGTCTCGGAAGTAAACAAGATATTTCGAGAGTGATTGCGATTGCGACATCGTCAATCGCAAGATTCGGTTAATTGGAGAGTCAATTACGTCTCCAGGGATCTCAAATCGCGTTTCTGTAACGTATACATCGGGATATCGGAACGTAAGGTTTCGCGAGGTGTGACTCGCGGGAAAGCGAGTATCCGGGAAAAGCGCGACCATGGAGAGCGGCCAAAGGGCTCATGTTTGGCTGGCACCCTACGAGCGCGCGTTTGCACGTGATACGAACTGAGCATAAACGAATTCCCAATCCGCGCACTGGCTACTTTGCTCGGCAACGCGTCGCCGTTGAACAGTTTACTCAACACAGAGAGAGAGAGAGACACGATCTATCGCTACTTGTCACGCGACACATCTTCTAGGTTCCTAGTCTACAGTTAATCTACGTCAATCTACGAACAACACTGGAGACTGCACTCTAAGTTAAAACAATACCGACCTCTTTCTTTCACAAATAATTTTTGCGTATTTTTTTTTTCAATGGGACTCACGTATACCGAGGATGATACAAACAGTAGAGATTTAAATAACTCTAGTAATCGGAAAGGACGAAGGAGCTCTAAAGTCCTTGATCGTGAGTCGAGATCTGAACGAATCCATCGCGGATCCTGATGATCTCGAGCAAGCGAATCGGATCGTTAGGCCATACGTATAATATAAATAGTGACTCGATGCAAAGTTAGAGACTAGACGTCGATGCTCGTTTTTCGTCCCGCGACATACATATTTTCGCGTTATCGATTCTATCGAACGAACTGCTCGCAATCCTGCCATTGCACGCAACATCGTGACTGCCGACGCAATACCGTGAAAATCCGTTTGTAGTATTTGAATACTACCAGCACTCGTGCGACCGCAGGTGCACTCGTCTTATTAAATCCTTCAACGTTTCCGCGTAAGTAAACTTGATCCTCAAAAGATGCTTGTGTCTTCGCTTAATTAGCGCAGCGATCGAAGCTTCGTCGCGCAAGGGTCTGGACACGCGAGCTCAGTAAAGTGGATTAAAGTGGAAATCGAATTTGTGAATGTTGTAAATGTAAAATGCAAGATTTTTAATTATCAACGACAAATTACAAGTAACCTAAAGTCGCATAGGTTTTTACATAGGGTGCATCCACTCTACAGTTTTCCCTGAAACAGACAGTGAGCGCTCCGTACGAATAAGAACATTATTACTTGAGGTTATTACTTGAGTACGGTGAGAGAAACTTTTGGAAGCGATCGTCGCGACAGCAAGCGTAAGCGGGGTTAGGTCGGGTCAGGTACTTACTCGTCCTCCCACGGGCATACTTCGTTAACATTATTGTCACGCTTCTCCCGAGGCACTGCCTGCGCCGCCGCCGGTCGGTCCTCCTGTTGGGCGTCCGGTTCCCAGACAGGCACGACCTGCGTCTCCTCGGGCAGCTCCTCGGTCGTCGCCGGTTCCTCGGCCACCGGCGACACATCCGCCCCGGTGTCGGCCCGCGAGTCCTCGCCTTTCGTTCTCTCCTCGGCGACGATCTCTCCCACGTCCTTTGCCGTACAGCTCTCGCTCGCGTCATCGTCAGCGTTCTCCATCGTTGAATTGTCGCTCGGCAGATCGCCTACGATCGCGCTGATGCTGATCAAAGGCGCCTTCGCGCTCGTCCTGAAGACAGGAACGGGATTTCGTTTCTCGATCGTAGTCCCGAATCGAGTTACCGAATACCGTCCGAGTGCCTCGCGAATAACTTACTTAGGACTCGGCTGGCTCTCCTTGATGACGACGGTTTCCACGACGATTTCCGCGACGGTTTCCTCCTCGACGGGCACGATCTCCAGAGACGATCTCTCTTCCACCTTTTCGACCACCGCGTGGGAGTACTCGAATGACTGCTGGGGCGACGGATAGTTGCAGGACGACACGGACGCGCGACCTATCTCGGCTAGCCTGATACGGCCGCTCGCTGAACAGGTAGAATAATTTCGCGTCATCGTGCCGGGGCCTGAAGTCGATGTACCTGTGCGTTTAAAAGACAGAAGGGGGATGATATTTAGAGATAGACGTACTTTCCATGCGATAACTCTTTCTTCGTGTCGCGTTGTCCGATTGTACCGACCTATGCTACCGCTATGCTGCAAACTACACGACTTTCGCAACCGCTCGGAGACATCCGCGATAGCAAGGCTGACGTCTGACGACGAGCTGCATGAGTCCAACTGTGCCGAATTCTTTCGGGAGGCGCGCGAGGCCTCGGCGGAGTGCGTGGTCGTCACATGGCCGCCACTGTCCCACACATGCCGGGTATGATCAGCTGACGCTGTTCTTCCAGAGGACCCGGCGTCCCCGGTTCCTCCGTGTTCCGTGCTCGGGCCCGGCACGGCCTCCCACGGGCACACGTCGTCCACAGGGCGAACTGCCACCTCCGTCGCGCCAGCATCCCTGACAACAGGAACTTTATTATATTTAGTTTTCACCGTTTGCTTTCGGTAAAGGAGTACCACGCGCTTCGTGTACGTGTTTCGTGTGTTCTGTTCGTATGTATGTACGTGTCTTTTTCCAACGTCAGTCGGTGTACATGCATGCGGCTCCATTCAACGACTAGAGGATATGTAGGTCTTTGTACATATAAATATTGGAAGGTTGTCTCGGAATTATCCGGCTCGAAAAGTCCGTGGCGGAGCCGAGAAGGATAATTACGCGGCATCCTGTAGGGATCTGGGCGATTTGTTCTGTCACGGAATCGTTTCTATCCTCAGAGTCCTTGTCGCGCATACGAGTAAACGCAGGGTTTTAAACATTGGAGAAACACTCTTACGACATTAGACAACGTAAATCATAAAAAAATGTTACAATGTGAAAAGAGTTGGTACATACTTTTCTTGCTGTGCAAATAATGTGCTCGACAAGTATCGTACGTATAGGTAATGTGTTACATAAAATATTACAGAGAGATATATATGAGCACAGAGGTATAGTAAGCTTGATACGGACGACACAATATCGACATTAAGACAATTATACAGAGTGTCTCAAAATATGTTAACAGGCCAATAACAAGTGTTTTCTTTGCGGAGAAATAGAGATGCGCGTTTATATCAAATAGACGATCAATGAGCGTATTTGAGACACTCCGCGTATGATGGTATTTGATAGTATTCAGAAACACTGAGATTTATCAAGGAACGGGCACAATATCGTCATACAGTACTATTACCAATGATACACGCTTTACACACATTTTAGTGAGCTTTTCATAAAATGATTTCTTTGAGAGTGCGAGAGTTTTCAAACACACCGAGATAAGAGGGTCTGCCACAAAGTCTGATACGAAGGTACAGTGGAGCGCGGTGCAACGGAGCGCGTTAATAACTCGTTATAACCGCCCTCCCTCCGTGTATCTCGGACCGGGCTCGTTATTGCTCGATGTACGTTATTTCGAGATCGGGCGAGAGCCGGCACGCGGCACGGATACATGAAGTGAGTGCGAACAGGAGGGTTCAATTAAGCGCTCCGCGCGCGCCATCCGCCCCTACACTTAATTGAGAAAACCGTGGTATGTATTCAGGGGTGACTTACTGAATACTACGTGGACTAGGCCTCGAAGGTATCTTTACGAGTCGTGGTAGATCTCCCCTGAAAATACGACGCGCACGAATAAGCCTATCATCGGCCACGTCCACCATAATCGCGCGAACGGATAACATGCTAAAAGCGCAAGAATAGCCGTATCCTGCCGAACAACGTAGGACAGATATTCCCTCTCGGGGACCACCCACGGGCCCCCAACCTCCGCATACCTGTATGGGATGTCGGTGAGATTCGACTGGCTGTGGGAGTGCGGAACTCGCGGCGTGGAGGTGACGTCGCGGACGCCGCACACCGCGAGCTCGTGGGCGCTTCCGGACAGGCTCCGGTCGCTTCCCCTTCGTCTGCCGCCGCCACCTATATTAGCGTGCTGCAAAGTGCTAGACGTTGGTGTCGAAGTGGAGGAAACTTTCTTCTTCGCTTGGCCGCCGAAGCCGAAAAATCTGAAAGGACAGACGGCGCCTCGATGAATTGTATCTTGCGTAATACGACGCGCAATTTGACGAGAGCCTACCTCTTCTTCTGCAGAGGTTGCACGCCGGCAGCTAAGAGATTACGATATTGATCGGAACGAATAAATCTAGGATAGCAGTCCTTCTTCAGCAGTAGCGTATATACATGCTCCGCGGCGGAATCAAACGTAAATCTGCTCGGATTCTTCATCTCCTGATGAACCTTCTCCATCGTTTTCCCGTCTATATTGATTTCGCAGGGAGCTCCAGGTGCCAGGAATTCTCTGCGTGAATGTTCGAACGTCACGGACAGATTGTTTTTTTTTGTTACAGATCGAAATAGCGTGGCATATAAACACAATGCGTACCTAAAAATTTCGTTGACTTTGTCAGGTATTTGTGCTTGAAAACTATGCCTGAGATCTTTGACCGCCAGCCAAAATCTTATATTCTCATGGCTGTATTCCTTTCTTAAATAATTCGTGAATTCTTGTAAACCTGTTGCAGCAGAATAAGCGCTTGTAAGTTTGCTAACCGAATGAACGTGATGTTCTATTAATGCGATCGAAAAGTTTTACCTGTAGGATCAGACATAAGTTCTTCCATCGACAGCGCCCATCGTTTAACACGTTTCTCTGTAGGAACTTCCACTCTAGACACGCGTACAAAGTACATTATATCGAATTTTACCATGTTTTTTAGGCGAAGTCAGAATTCAATTACTTACAAGGGACTATTCAATTGCCAAAACGTATGATCGTCGGTGGTCCATGGATTGGAAGGTTGCGGCTGTACGAACATCGGATCGTATTCCACGTACGTTTCGAAGTATGATTTAAAATTTTCGATCGCAGTCGAAACCTTTATCCTCGTGCGTGTCAAACTGTTCCGTAGAAGGGCCACCTGTTAAAAATCATATACGGACATATTAAATCGGGGATTTAGTACGGTATCAGAAACATCGCCTCGAGTCCGATATAGTCGGCGGGGTCTTACCTCACGTTGCAGATCGGTGAGAGTGCGTTTGCGTGACGGAGGTCGTGGAAGTCCAGGACGAAAACGAGTAGGTACGGGCACGACTTCCAGGCTACTGAGACAACCGGGTGGCGGCCGATAGACTCTCCAAAATGCTCGTTCCTGCGAGTCGCTCACTATCTTGTCGCCTTTCTTGCGCTCCTTGGATAGGCGTACCTGAGCCCACACAATCAGCAGCATTTCAAGGAGTCACGTGCTCGAATATGCGCAATTGGCATTTACGCGGGACAATATTCTCGGCTATGTTATTGACGAAAATTAAGCGCGATAGTGACGGATAGTTATTCACCTGTTCTTCCGCTTGTAGCTGTATTATGTCCCACTTGTTCTGCAAGTTCTTGCGCAGGCTGTTCAAAGCTTCCTAAAGATAGGACGGTTTTCTTTTACGAAAGAAAGTTCCTTAAATGAGTTTTTCGACGCGTTATCGCGTTAACAACAATGTGAATTTACATACGATCTCATAGTCCTCGAGAGCGTGACGTTGTTTATTCCTCAGTGTTCGTTTAGCCAGATAGATCGCGTACTCCACGTTGTCGGGGGTTCTATGTTGCCACGGCCAATAGTAGGGTGTCTACGCGCATTAATTTTTCAGATGAGAATTAAATGATTCCGGAGTCGGGGAAATTTTACTCCTTAATTATTACTTTCGAATGCGACTCACCTGAAACCTATACAGAGAGCTATCGTCCTTAACAGTAAGCGTCTTGGAGTCATTCACCGGGAAGAAGTAGCCATACTGGCATAGTTGATTAGCAATATGGACCGCCTCTACTGTCAAACACAATAATGCATCTTGATATCTGAAGAAACGCTTATATCGACATAAGTGTTTCTAAGGGTGTCGCTTAGTGTTGCTTAGGGTCGTGCAGATCACTCAAACGATGCCACATTGCTCTGTGTCGTATTTTGGTTGAGTTTGTCTGTTTACACAGTTTTCCTAGCCGTCATACGCCGAGAAATGCTCACAATGAATTATAGTTTCGTTATCTTTTTAGGAAATTGGTTGTGCGTTGCTTTGATGAGCTTTCTTCGAAGAGAACACCAGCTCGCTCTCCCTCCCTCTCTCTCTCTCTCTCTCTCTCTCTCTCTCTCTCTCTCCAAGTGATTACTGATGAACGATTTGATTTTTTAGTTTGATTAATCTATCGCATAAATAAATATCGATGCATCGGTATTTTCATAAATACTATCCGCGAATTCCTCCGACGAGTCATTTTCTCCGAGTTACAAGGACATTTATTCTCTAAATTCATTTGACGCGAATTACACTCGCTTCGCGACGAAACGGGACTGTGTAATTTACGGTCTTCATTTGCACGGGCGCGCGCGCGAGGGAAAATCGAACGAAATCCAGAAAATCCGCGGTAATATTCACCGTCTCCCACGAAACTGCTGCAAGTACGCGAGCTCTCTCGTCATTAATCTCTCGTCTTTTCAATAACCAGCGGTATAAATAATTCATATTCGACTTGAACGAAAGAGAATATCCTGTGTAGTGTGACGTGTTAGTATGTAATCGATACTCTTTAAGGGCACCAAGCGGAAAGTATCGATGCAAATGCGGATCGGAATACTGCGAAGCGAAACTATCGATAGTGTCTCGTTAGCGTATCCTCAGGCAGAGCGTTGCGGTTGCGCGTGTCGGGGGGACGCCGAGCCGAGCGAGCGAGCGAGCGAGGGAAAGAGCGGCACAGCAGCGGCGAGCAGCTGGCAACGATCAGTAGTAGACATACGAGCCCGTACCTGATTCTTCGATGGCAAGCCGCTCCATCAGCCACTCGATGAGGTCGTAACCTGCAACACGCAGGCAGCCTACTGTAGTGTCCTGGCCGTGATGGCCGCTTACGCTTACTCCACAACGCAGGTACCGATGGCACTCACCCATGAACGCTGAGGGGATCGAGGTGAGAAATTGTTTTTGGCTGCGCACGGGTACCCCGCTCTCAGGGTCTTGCATCTCCCGCACCAGCCCCTCCATCTGCGCCAGAAGATCAACGCGACGATCGGTTATTACGGTTCGTTAGGATTCCCGAGCGGCGTTTAGTTCATCACGTCATTCGTAGCGCCGCGGCTAGGAAACGACAATTTATTCGCGCGAAAATAATGTATACCTTGTCGAAGGCGTAAGGCCTGTGAACGCGTGGCTCCTTCTCTTTTTGTTGTTGATTGCTAGAGGCCTCCATCGCGATCGAGGCGGCCCTCTGCGTCGCTGGCAGGAGCGGTGTCGATATCGATGGCGGAGGGGGCTGGGGAGCTGGGCCGGAGACGGGTCTACCCGAACTCCATGGGGCTCTGGCCCCATCCCATCACTCCAGTCACCCCCGCACGCCCACTGAAACATCCCGTAAATTGTCCTTTTTAGCCCCTTCATTTACCTCGTTTAAACGTAACAAATATAGACGCGACAGAGTATATAGACACAAGAATGAATTTAATTACGAACTAAACTTGTAAAAAAAACTTTTTATTCCAATATCGCGTATATAGATACAACGATGATGCAAAAGTGGGAAATCGCTGATTGCGACTCCTGCTGTGAAAGTCGCGATTTTTTAGCGAAATTTCGACGTCCTGCTGCGCTCAGAAGGAAAGCCGTTCGTATATAATTTGAAATTCGCGTATACGTCTCTCTACCTCTTTTCATTTAATTATTCCTCTTGTTTACGCGCGTATACATGCCGCAATTAGACCGTGAAGAGGTTTTGCAAATAGGATCGCGTACATTTTCGATTAAATAACAGTTTCGAATTTTGCTGCAGGTTATTGAGAAATAAGATTCTGCTCGAAAGTGTAATGGATCGCCAGGTCGAATTCTTCGATCTTATCGGATTTCAATTCCTTCTATACCCGCGAACCTCGGAATTTTAGGAATATCTACTTGATGTTCTTAAATAGCTATCTTTCTCGTACATCCCTATAGTTTCTTCAATTCTTAATGCTTTGTCTTTTGATACTCTTCGCCAACGAGAACGTACCTTCACTCTCATTATTTATCAAAGCATATCGGATTAAGAGAACTAGACAGAAATATCGGACATTTAACTCGCAGAAACAGAAACATTCGTTCGTATATTAAGGCACATTTGCGCAAGCTATTTTTACCCTCGCTATTGATGACAATATATTTGCCGAATGTCATTGACATTGATTGATCCAACCCCTATACAGCTGACTCTCTAACATTCGGGAAAATAAACGATTCAGAATTGTCAGTTATTTATAAGCTTTGGAATTAAGTTAAAAATTTTGAAATCGTCGCTGTAGGCAAGAATTTAATTTTCTTAACAGGAGACTAATCAATCTCCTGTTAAAAATTGAGAACGTTCAATTTTGTAACTCGATATTTTTAATTTGCTTGATTTGAAAGCATAAATTATAATTCTGAATTGTTAGTTTTTTATTCTCATGAAAGGAGGATTAGCACAACTCACACAAGGAATTTAATCGACAGGTATTGACAATTATTGATATAATAAGATTTATGAAGATTTAAATTTGGAATATCGCGTTTTAACTTATCGTAAGTATCGCTTTATTTTACGTGACTACGCCATCAACATGGGACATTAAACCTAATATCTCATATAAACAAAGTCACTAGATGAATAAAGGCATCTTCAGAGAGATCATTTAACTCAAATAAAAGAAAACCATTCTACTGCAGGGATTTATTCTACTTCCGCCTCTCAGCTTCCGCGGTTCCGCATCACGCTTGTGCAACAAACTGCGACAATAATAAATGGCGAATGGCAAAATGCGCCAGTTCGACGCTATAAACGCTTCCCTTCCAGTAATCTCCGTGCGCAATATTTCGGGTCGCGGATGAAGATTTACTTTATTATCCGCCTGTTTCTCGCAGTCGAATAAAAATCCCCCCGCAGTGTTTCTCGTAAATCCGGAAAGTATTCCTCAGCTCGACCGAATATCGGGAGATTCATAAGACAAGATATAATCTGGACTTTATGGTCGACCTTTTTTAACGGAAAACCTTCCAGTCGAGAGATTCGCGTCAAGATAAAGAAAAAGAAGAAGAACCTTCTTCACTTTTCCGGAAACTTGCAGGGAAAAAAAGGTCGAAGCCATTACATTTAGCGCTAAAAGCGCGACAATGCAGGTCGCCCGAAAGTTTTCACGGCGGAACGCGAATGACTCGCGGAAACGATACAAACTCAAAGTTTCGCTGTTAAAAATGACGCTATGACGCCATATCGCGTTACTGATGGTATCGCGTTACTTATGATATCGCATTACCATCCGACTGATCTCCCGAACAAAATGCAAGGTCAACGCAAATCGCCATCAAGGCCGTGGCGCGATGTATCGATGAAAAAAAAAAGCGAGTGCCGTCCTGAAAATGGAGATGGCTTTGTGCATGTGTGATCAGGTGTAGTCGGGCAGTCAGATAAAGCCGCCGTCGATATATCGATGTATCCTCGGGTTAATGAACTCGGACCTATTCGACTGACGATAATGGGGGTAGTGTTCTCGTCTAGCTAAAGACAGGCATGCGGAGAAGTTGGGGGAAAAGGAAATTGGATATAATCATGCACATAATCATTGAGTCATGCAACACCATGCTGATATTTCCGGTCCGACTGTCGAAATTACTTAAACCCGCGTTTTCGAGTCGTTCCGAGCTGTTCCCTCGTTCTCCTTTTGACATACCGTCGAATCTTTCCGTTTTCGACGAAACAAGTTGTTAAGTCGGTCATTCTACCGACATCTGTTACAAAACTTTTGCCTCGCTCCCCTTACTTCCGAGCTTAAAATTGGGATCGATCTTAAAGAAAGTGTCGAGGATACTTTCCGAGGAGTCGCGAACGAGAAATTTGAAAACGCTTTTAGGAAAGTACATATCGAGAAAGATCGAAAGGGAGGAGCGGGAACAAAGCGAGGAGGCATAATTCGAATGGAAAGCGCTCGATATAGAAAGGAGGGGAATAGCCAGAATATCAAAATGAATCCCCAAATGACCTGGGGACAAGCAGATGCGTGGGCGGAAGCACGTCCCTCCCCTGCATCCTCGCCAAGCCTGCACCCTCTCTTCGCCTGCCAATTTACGTGCTAATCTGAAATCGATAAGTCCTCCGGCACGTCCTGAGACTTTCGGGACGTACGTTTCTACGAATTATTCAGTGCGCGGAGTTATTAATGTCCTGCTCAATTACAGGCGAGTTTTCAGCGATTGAAGGAAATCAATTAAGCACGCGTGGGGGTGGCAGTGTCCCTCGTCGCGTATCGTTAACCCTCGGCTACCGGCTGGGATTACAACAGTCTCATTTTCTCGTATCGTCCGTAAATAGTCCGTGTAACGCGTCATTAGGTCGAAGCGGCTATTCGCGTCCGGGTCTGAAATTTTATCCCGTCATTACTTTGATTCGGGATTTATTTGATCTGCATTTATATTGCGTAATTTCGCGTTTATTTAAAAGATTTCGCGCTGCCCTTCCGTTCAAATTGATGGCGTAATCTCGTTATGTTGTGTCATCGATAACTGATACCAAATACGAAATCCAATAAGCCATTTATTAGTATTGCTCTAACTCTACCATAGATATATAGGGCAGCGCATAGGATAGATTTTGTAATGCAAATATTGTTTCGATACCAATAGTTTATTAATTAATTGTTTTATTTCACAGAAAACTCGATTAGCTGCTTTGTAGATTGACGAGTGAATATGGGGAGAGTGGGCATGAAAGAGCCAGTATTTTTCAAAATATGAAAAAAAGTATTTAAACTGGTATTAATGAAGTAAAAC
>NJRL01000370.1:244987-257969 GCA_003063815.1 Aphaenogaster rudis
CTCACTACGGCAACGCCGTTTTGACATTGACTGTCAAATGTCTATGGATGACGTAGTTTCAGTGTTGCTATCAAATAAAAATATTTTAAAATTGTTGCTTACATTCAGTTAGTTAAAATATGAGATGGCTCTTTCAAAACATGACTCTTTCATATCCCCTCTCCCCTATGCATTCGGGTGCGTGCGTGTTTTTTTCAAAAGCTATTTAACATTTGCTACATATTTTTTTAAAGTCGGCAAATTATCGAATATCGATCTCTCTTTACAAAATCTCTATAAGTAAATAACGTACTACAAACTCTACAATCCGTTTTTTCAAATATGTTCAATTAATTAAATAGCATCGTTGATTATTTTCTTTTATTTTTTTTTTTTGCAAAAATTACTATCATAAAGCCAAGGAATATTGACAATGTACATGATGTAAATTAATCATACACACGATATCACATTGGCCAATGTTGTCATACATATGTCGTGTAGAGTGGGCTTTAAATATATAAATAAGAAGATAACGTGCGGAGGATTCCGATAGCAAGCGAAATGAGTAAATATTCTTTTTCATTCTATATTTTTAATCGTAATGCATTTTTCATATCCGTTGTTTCGTACCTCCGCAATCGCCACGTCTGCGAGACGATAAAATGTCGCTCTCAAGTTTTATATAGGCTATCGTAAGTATATGGCCTGTGCGTCGTAGAAAGTGCGTGAGGGGAAAATCCGGAAAAATCGTGCTTCGGACCAATTCCAAGAAAAGCTCGAATAAGTAATATCAGTGGGAGAAATCACCGTCTTGGAAGAAGGCCGTCATAAAATTCCGAGGGAAGCGACACTAAGCTCGCCTTTCTATGGGATTAACTCTCGCGGAATTCTCTCTCGGCGGCACTCGTTTCCCCGAGAAGCTTTGTGCGGCCGATAACGAATTTCCTTGTTTCCTATTCAGACGCGGGACATTCAGCAAACACGAGGAAAGCGTGCGCGGCATTAACCCTTTTCAATTGCGAGAAGCGGAGTAAAATTGTCGGCTCTTCGGGATTCCTCGGATTCTGGGATACTTGAATTCTCGGATCCTGGGATTCTCGGATGCTCGGATTGCGGTACTGCGAATCCGAGGGAGAAGTCGCCTCGTCGAATTGTCGAATTGTTTGCTGATTCGAGGTCGATCGCGTCAAAACCGTTTGGTTTATCGTGTATATGATTCCGAAGCACGCACTTTCTGCGTACACCACGACCGACAGAGCGGTATGACGAACGAAACGGATAAAAATAAACACGGGTTCGCGTCCTTTGTTTCCCGCGTTCGCGATATAATCGGTCAGTTTGCCCAAGTGACGAACCCGGGGGCGAGCGTTACCCCGAAATAGCCCCTAAATTGATTGAATGAACGGTTCCGCGGAGACGACACAATTTTAGTCTACGTTCCCCGGATCTTCGTGCGGTGCCGTGCCGGTAAATAAAACGGCGAAATCAGGACTCGGCCAAAAGCGCGCCCAATCTCGCGCCTCGCGGAACAATAGCTGCAATAGATTGAAATTTTAATTGAATTTTCACACTGCGCAACTCCACGCCGGTGAAGGCGGCTGCTTGAGTCGATCGTAAGATCGTAAGCCGCAGCCTCATGAATCACGATCGCAATATGCATTTTAAATCGTACCGTCGTATTCCGTTTCGATCGCGTACATTTTCGTTCTCAATAGCGATCGGAGAAGGATTAAGAACACATTTGATAAATATAAATGAGAATAGCCAAATGTCGGTCAACCGCGGGTCTTGGTGCGTAATAATAAATTTTTTGTGAATTCCCTGTTCATGCGAACTGCGCGCCGCATATTCGTCGGTCTTGAAACACAATCCTTACATGAATCCGGAATTAATTCATATGTTAAATTGACGAGCAATTTCATTTGATAAACAAATATAAATTTGATAAAACTGTTATTTTCCCGATCTTGCGAAAAAGGTCATGACGCGGCAGATCCGTGGATGCCTTTGGGCGAAATGCGTAACACCCTTGAGAGTTGCTCGTGATACCCAGTAAGCAAGGAGATATAACCTTGACAAACCGTGAAGACCAGGTCATTTTAATCCTCTCGGCGTTACGACTTTCTCATCGCTGAATCTCATTTCACAGATTGCATGAAAATTATTCATACCGCACAATGTGAGTTCAAATTGTAAACAGTCGGGATGTAACATTTACACAGAGCTCCTTTCACGATCGTTCTCCAACTATTGCGAATTTAATTCTGGGATAGACTACAGGATGAATAAGCGTCTTTATACGCCGAAACGCAATCAGAAACGAAACCTGGTTGATAGCCATCCCTTAATAACGGGCCGCGCGCTTAATCGGGCATGAATCATCAGCCCTTGAAAAGTCACGCAGCAGACAGGTGGATTCCAAAACGGGCGCATCGATATTGCACGATAACGCGAATTCCAATTATCATCTCTCCATCGACGTTATCATGTCGATACTAGCAAATTAAGGCACGCTTGCACTGCGAATAAAAATCGATCGACGTCTGCGGGATATTTGCCGGTTTAATTGTCGTGCATTGCGTCACAATGTCAATCGGCCGAATTCGCCTTGACACAATCTGTCAGGCTGTTAGATTCCCAGGAATGTGAAACAATACGAACTGACGGTATATTCAGCATGCAAATAAGGCGTAATGGATAATGAAAAGCTGACGACGCGCGATAAATCGCGCAAATACAATTTTCGGTGCCAAACACAATTGTCGAAACTTTTCACGTAGTCAGGAACATTCTAACGTGTCTCGGAAAAGAGTTGTCGAATTTGCTGTTTGTAAATGCTAACTATAATAGATAATTATCGTCGATATTTGTATTGCGTACGGCATATGTTTAGCTTTTGAAATAATTATCGTGACAGGCTACTGGTGTAGACGTACCTTAATATGTTAATACTGCGTTAGCAGTGCGGTAGGACATCCGAAAAGTGCAATGCGTCGCATGAGCACTATCACCTTACACTATCACTGCGTTGGCACTGCCATAAATGCATCATCGTACTACCATATATCAGCAATTCCGAAACGTCCGTCGGTATACATGTCGAAATACCGGGAGATCCACGTTACTACCGATACTTCTAGCACTACTATAGATGAACCGTTGGCCATAGTTCAATATGATTCACGGCAGGAACTATAGAGAATTGATATTATACATTTCTATGTACCGACATTCCGAAATGCCTATATTTCGTAGCGTTGCTATAGTCGCATCCTTCTGCCAACCGTTTCTTCAGCCCCCGCCCAGCATTTCTTTCGACGGGATCCGAAAACCGACGTCCGCCGCACCGCACCGACGTTTCGCCTAAATCGCGAAGAATCTACCACAGGGCGGTCTGAGCGCAAAACCTGACCCGGGGGGCTTCGCGCGCTGATATAATCGGAAGCGCACGAGTCTCACCCCCCCGGGAACGTGCACATGTCGCGATCGTAATGCATCCCGCGCCTTTTCGACGACGATGCCGGGCGCTAGGAGATATGACGTGGCCCGATCGAATGGTCCACTTTTCGCATCGCTAAGCCTCCACTCCCGTGGTCGATATTTATTGCGCCTCGGCCGAGGCCGAGGCTCGCGGCCGCACCGAAGAAACCGACTCGATCGCCTCGCGTCCCTCGGGCCAACTGTTAATCGGCCTCGAGGAGGAAACGCGCTCTCTCTCTATCTCTCTCCCGCTGTTCCCTCCGCCGGCTAAAAATCGCCTCCTCCTCCCCCTACTCTCCCCGGCTCTCGATCGACCCACGCCGATTTAACGGCCGCCACGAAGGAGGGACGGTCGCAGCACGACGTTGCTGGTGGTGTCGCGCCACTGACGGTCGTCCGTTTTCGGGGACGTGGACTCGCTTGCCATCGTCATCGTCCTCGTCCTCGTCCTTGTTTTCGTCGTCGTCGTCGTCATCGTGGTCACCGTCGTCGTCGAGCGGACAATTCACTACGGCCGTTTTTCCGCGAAGAGGCCACTCTCGCGCGGACGATCGCGCTACGGGAGGAAGGGAGAGCGACCGACGGGGAGAAGAGAGTGCACGACGGGGTACGACACGGCGCGTCCGCGAGTATTTCCCTCCCCTATCCTACCGTCGCGTCACCCCGCTCTGCTTCGACGCTGCTTCGACCATCATCGCGGCACCGTGCAATGAAATGTCACAAACTCTACTACTCACTCGACGAGTCAGGGCAGTGGAGCTTCATGAATGCGTCTCGCAGTACGTATCAGGCCATCGGAGCACGGCCGAGCTCGCGGCCCTTCTTCCGCAGCTTCGAGTCTAAAGCCACCGTCCGCACCGATACGCCGTTAAGGCAGCACCGCGCGCGCACACACCACCAGCAGCAACACCGCCGCTATCGCTGCCGCCGCCGCCGCCGTCGTCGTCGTCGTCGTCTCCACCACCACCACCACCACCACCACCTTCACCGCTGCCACCGCCGCCGTTGCTGCTACGTCGAGCATATTTCCGCGGGGGTAGGAGATGCAGGAGGAAGGGATAGAAACGTACGAGCTAGACAGGGATAGAACGTCGGATGGTAGGGAGAATGCGAGCACAGCGTTTGCGCAAGAGAGTAGAGCGGCAACGGGTGGGTCAGAGGGGCCAGCACGCGGAAAACATGCGCGCGAAAGAGAGGAGCGCGAGAGGACGGCCGAAGGGTCGAGCGAGAAGGACCTAACCCGCGTGGAGGGGAACGGTCGGGGAACTCGTTGGTGGTGCACCAGGCCCCTCCGCCGATGCTGTACGTATGTACGTGGGAGTTTGTACGGGTATCTACGTATACGCATGTGTGAAAGGATGTACGCGTGTCTGACTGTGGTTGTCTCTCCCTACTCGCGCGCTCCCTCTCGCCCGAGGCGCGTTGGGGGAGTCACGACTCCTATCCTCTGTGTACAAACGCACGTTCGCGTGTATTACGCATATACTGGCAAGCCGGAGAGGGCGACAAAGGGAGGGTGAGAAAGAGTATCCAAAAATACGCGTGTTTGCGCGTCTTTCTACCCCCTTTCTCCCCTCCCCCCGTTTCTCCGCGGAAGTTCGCTTCTCGTCACTCGTAAAACCGCGGACCGCGTACCGCTCTCGTAACCGCTCGCCTCGTCGTTCCCCCGCATTCGGCCGCACCCTCTCCGCTGGTCGCTCTCCCCGGTCATCCTGTCCGCCCTGTGTCGGAGAGGGTTGCGCGCGACCGATCGTCAGCGGAGATAGCCGAAGGCGAACGAGCACGCGAGAGTGGTGGCTGGATAGCGGGTGAGGACCGAGGTCGTCGCGGACGCGCTCCCTCACGGGGGTGAGTTTCGAGTTCCACGTACTGTTCGATGTCGTAGCCAAGTTTCGGGCCGGTCCTCGTAAACTCCCAGCTATTGTCCTTCCAGTCATTGGGCAGGCTCGTGGTTAGGGTACGGGCGCTACGAATAACTAATATTGGGGTCGATAGGATGCTCCACGAGTTGCGAAACTCTCCCCGAAGCGCAGATAATGGGAATCGAACTAAAAACGTCGACGGCTTCAATCGGAGGCATCGATATAAGTCCACGGTTCACGCAAACCCCACCCCGTACATACGTATACGTTCGGTTTAAGTGAAATATTCCCCAGCGACTATATCGCGTCTGAATATTAGGAGCTCGACCGTTCAGCAACGCCTGAAAGTCTTCAATGCGTATCCCCCGCGCGCCCCTCTACCGTTCCCTCGCCACCGTCTTTTCCCTCGCGCGACTCCAATTTCACCGAGTCGTCTTTTCATTCCTTCCCCTCGTCACCCTGCCAACGCGACGCGCGCTTCTCGGCATTCGCCTCAACCTCCGTCGCCCGGATCGCGAACAGCGTATGTTTAATTCATGCCGCGCGTTATGCACGCGAGCCAGAGAGAGCTCCCTGTTTTTCCGTCGCCTTGTCCTTCGTGTTTTGATTTCCCGGCACGATGATGAAGCGGCCGCGCCGTGCGTTCCACCAATCTCATCCTCTCTGTTTCCCGGCAACCCCTCCTCGGTCGACGCACGCCAGTTGCGTCAACCGTTCCCATTTTCTGTCGCGAGTCGGAAATTATCGCTCGCAGCCACACTTGTCCTCCCTGCACATTTACGACAGAGAGTCTTCCTCTTCTTCTTCTTCTTCTTCTTAAGCCCCGTTTGGAAAGAATCTTCCTCGTGCCACCGCTCGCCGGAAGACCGCCGAGCACGGGATTCGAGGCTCGGGGATCTTCAGGTGGCTAAAACTCTCGTTCGAACGATGCTGCGGCAATTTAGGGAACGCACGGATACCGGAATGTTCTTTGATGTTAGGATATTCCGCGGGTCGGTTTCCAATCGCGTGACCGAGTCGGAGCGGAAACCTTTGCGTGCTGTGAAATTGCGAGCGAACGGATATGCATATAATTATACGATGCGCGGCGTTTGCGCTTTCTTTGCAAACACGCCAGCCGATGATGGTTACGCTTGTTCGCAATATTATTCTCTCTGCGGCAACTCGTCGAAATCTCGTCAAAATTAAGCTTTTACGATTTGCTCGTATTATTTGACCAATTTTGCGACCGTTTTACTCGTTTCCGGTCTAAACATCTGTAACGAGAGGCATTTTCTCGTTATTAATGGACCGAGTACCGACATGTTCGTGGAACTTTCGACAATTTTCCCAGCTTTAACAGCGCACATAATGCATAATTTAAACACCGAGATAACTTTACACATTACGGTCTATGCATATGCATTTGATAGAAGAGGTAGAAGGGTGGACTAAGTTTCGGTATCAAGTAACGTGAATACCAGGTATAACAATTCTAAACTATATTTATAAATATATAAATTGCGACGTACTATCTCATTGAGTATTATAAGTTTCAACATTTGGGAAAGTGTGTTTGTAACAGCGACGCTGTTCATTGGGTTACTTTCTAGGTAGCAGTTCAACAGAACGAACGAAGGGGAATTCCGGGTATAGGGGAACAAAAGTGTAACAGTAGTGCACGGGTCACGAAATAATTTGCAACGCGTATGGTCGTGTATTATCATGCAGATAACGTCGGATCTTTTCGGTTTAATATTGCAAATGATGTAGCGCTTTGCCGAATCTCATTATCAAACATTCTACATTAAAGCGTGTAAACGGAATTTCGCTGAAATGAAATCGGTTTAAAAATAGGGACACTGTATAGGACGAAATCTCGAGTATGCGCCGTTCGTCGGAAACGTAATAGTCCATTCGCGGCTCATTGATGGCTCGAGTCGATTGAGAGACACCCGCACTACTTTAAGACATGATTTAAATCTTAATTAACGAATTCTTGCACACCCTATCGAAGCGATCGACCGTGTCGATCCTTTGGTAATAGGAGGGAGGGAATTAATTTTCCACCGAGTGACTTCCCTCCTGCGCAAAATTCGATCGATAACACGAAGCGAGATAACGCGTATGAAATTCAAATTAACCGTCTGCAATTTAGTGCAACTATTTATAGTTCCAGTGCCCCTACAGCTTCCAGTTTTAAATACTGCGGGAAACATAATAGAGCGCCATTAGATTTATAAGATACGATAATATCCTGGTTCTAGTCGAGTGACCTTTGTTTACCGACGTTTATCATAGACGCGGAAACCCAGAAGAGCCTTTCAGAGAGGTCCATCGCTTTGCGGCTAGAAAGATTAAGGATTCTCCCTTTCTCGCATTGGACGATCGAACATATCTTTCCATTTTGTCGTCATAGAAACGGCGTACGAGAGGAGATTTCGCCGATTGGGTTTTCTCCGAGAATGGCAATAGCGTTCTACGCATCGAGAAGGACGATATTATAGTCAAAATGACGGAATCGACGCGATCGACGCATCATCCACGTTCATGTTAATCTCGTCGAGAAAGAGAGAGACCCTGGCGAAAATAATATATTTATTGAAAGTTTATAAGAAGTTTGCTTAAGTGTTGAGTACACTGAAAAAAAATTTTTGGTAAACTTGTGAGATGCATTTATAGTAATACTTTTTTTTGAAGTATTTGATTATTATTATCGATTATAATAATAATAACAAAACATTTTGTAATAATTATAAAAGAGCAAATTTTATTTAGTTGAGCCAACTAAATTATAATACTTATTATACGTTTAGTTGAAACTATTTCACCAAGGTGCTTGATAACATTAACCAAGCCTGGATTTTTATAACCAAGCCTTTCTTTCAGTGTAGATGTTTCATTTGAGCTTTAAATCTTTAAAACATTTATTAAATTGTTTATGAAATGGAAATTTAAACATGGAATTGTTTATGAGATGTTCACGGCTATGTTTCTTATGAAATGTTTCAGTGGCGTTTAATGACATAGTCTCAAACGTTTTCATTATAGTTTTTGTAAGTATTAATAAAATGTTATTGTCAGCAGGTATTTGCAACGCGCGTTTCTAAACAGTGTAACCATCTATAAAACTCTTTATAAATAGTATAACCATTGATGAAACTCTTCATAAACAAATATATAAACACAATCTCTCACTAACAATTTTCGCCAGGGCGAGAGAAAGAGAGAGAGTTTTCTACTTCCTAGCAAAAAGTCCATTTGTTAAATTAGACAATGAAACTTGAAGCGACGTGTGTTTTATTCGGAATTCATGGGTGAAAGTCTCTCGGTTGTATTGAGTTACACCTCGTAAAGCTCGCTCTATTGCAGCGCGTCGCCCACCTCCTCGGGAAGTCGTAATTTCGTCGAAATAAAACGGCGGACATCGGTGTGACATGGTCGGCCGTAAAGCGCCGCTGAAAATTGTCATAACGTTGCCCGGATATGATCGCGGATCCGTTCGGATTTTCTCGCGCTTGACCCATTTTTGTCCGACTCCCGAAGAACGCGCGTACGAGGCATTATTACTTCTTCGGAATTTCATTAATTCTCGCCTTCGTCAGATTTCCCGACGGTTTTCAGCGTGATGCCCCTCGCCTGTGCTTTCTTCCTCTTCTCTTCTCCAAATATCGCGTTTTCATAATGATTCCTCTTGATCGGAATGGGGGTCTCGTTCGATCGGTCGCACAAATTTAAAAAACAGGCGAAGTCATTCATTAGCATTGGGGATGCACTAATTGAAACTCATTCGTTCACCTTGCACCGTCATTTGTCACAGTCCCCGTCATTATACCGGCCGTTCATTACGCAACCGTTCTTTTCTCCCGGGAAAGACAATAGACGGAGATAATTGACGATGTGAATCAATTCACGACTCGTTCGCAAAAACTCGTTTCCGAAATTTAATTGCATCCGAAATTGCGAGCGCGAAATGCATGAATGGCATTATGCACTTTTAATTTCGTTCAAATTTTACTTAAGGAGGTTGGCTATTCAACTAAAAATGATAAGAATTAGTTCAAATTTATGGAGGATATTCGTCTATGGGAATCTGCCATCCATGCAAAATTTAAAGTCAATGGTCTGCATGGTTGTCGAGTAATTAATTATTGAAGTTATACTCTTATACACGGGCGACATAGCAAAAATTGTATAACTTTTTTTTGTTATTATTTTCCATCATTATAAATGAGAATAATGTAGAATCAAATGTAGAGACATGTGATGCAAATAAAAATTTGTGAAAATTGAACAAACTTGAATATAAAATTATTAAATAAACTAACATATTTTATTAAACCAACCATGCAGAACATTGACTTTAAATTTTGCATGGATGGCAGATTCCCACAGACGAATATTCTCCATAAATTTGAACTAATTCTTATCATTTTTATATTATTGTATATTTGTAATTTGCATAGTTAATAAATAATTTATTTTCGCCCCAATAACGGTTGGCTCACATTGGCTTACTTCCATATTATCCTTGATTTTATGTCCGAGAACCTTGTTATCATTAATTTTAGTTATCATTTTTAGTTGAGTAGCCAACCTCCTTAATACGATGCACGAGGTTCTAATTAAAGTTAAATCGTTGTCGTGTCTTCGTGTGGCTGCAGTATCATTTCCCGCAAACGAACGTACCGTAATGATACGCAGCAAGCGTGGCATTATGTACGCGCGCCGGTACCGAGATGTCGCAATAACGGACACGCGGAAGCGCAATAACGGCCTTTTGAATTTACTTCCGGAACGGAAACGCCAGCTGCACGGAGTGGGACACGAGTTAGCAATTGGGACGGAAAGAAGTATACCGCAGCGAGCACGAATGAAAGCGCGAGGAATAAATTATTGGAAACGAATGGAGCACATAAGAAACGCGTTCGTCTTTTTTTCGCGGAGATCCGCAGCTCGACATTGTAAGTCGCGGCGATAAATCTCGGGGAAAATACGGAAATTTCGAATTTGGACTTATTATCGATAAATTTTTTTAATACATAGGTGGTTGATGATATAGAATTAGAAGATTGTGATCTCCATTTGATGCATGCTCATGCATGCTCCATGGTGACTGTCTTGGCAAAGGTACTCTCACAAGGAGATCTCCCAACCTTGTGCATCCAGATTTCTAAGATTAATATCCCGTTGGTTAGTACTCATAGAGTATAGCAAAAGTCTAGAAGCTTTTAAGGTTCTGGCCAGTAGGGCCGAAGCAATTCGACCCAGACCCCGTGAGGATCGAAAGTCCAAAGTGGGCCGAAATTTAAAAAAACTTCTACCACAGCTACCCCTGGAGTTAAATTTTTGTCACTGATAGTCTACATAAATTCAGGGACAGCTGTGGTAAAAATTTTTTAAATTTCGGCCCACTTTGGATTTTCGACCCTCACGGGGTTTGGGTCGAATTGCTCCGGCCCTACTGACCAGAACCTAAAAGCTTCTAGGCTTTTGCTACACTCTATGAGTATTAACCAACGGGATATTAATCTTAGAAATCTGGGTGCACAAGGTTGGGAGACTCTCCTTGTCAGTGGTTTGCCATTGCTTTCCGAGAGGTGGTGATCAATTAAAAATATGATATGTTCTGGATGGATTTGAACCTGTATCTTTGGCATAGAAAGCAGTCACGCAACTCTTAGGCCCTGCGCACAATGGAGGAATATTAGATATTAGGAATAGGAATTAAAATTTTAGGATCAGTTTCCTCAATAAATATTAAACGTAACGCATAATGGATATTAATAAGATATAAGACATAAATGTGTTATACGAAACACAATGTAACTTATTATTTATCTATATAGTGTTCATTGAGGAAACTGATTCTAAAACTCTAATTCCTATTCCTAATATGTACACTGAAAAAAAATGCTGTTGCTTCAATTAAACGTCTACGTCACGGGCTGCCACAAACATAAATAGTTCATTCAATTGTATTATGATTGGACCAAATATCTAGATTATTCTTTTAATAATGTAAATATTTGGTCCAATCATAATACAATTGAATGAACTATTTATGTTTGTGGCAGCCCGTGACGTAGACGTTTAATTGAAGCAACAGTATTTTTTTCTGTGTAATATTCCTCCATTGTGCGCAGGGCCTTACGCCACTTATCACCACCTAAAATAAAATTTTAAGTTTTAGGTTGAGCTTTCAGATCCTTAAGCTTAATAGCCCTAGGATCTGTACTCAGTCCCAAACGGAAAGCGTCGCGCGCGGGTTCTCTTCCAATTGAATCGCGCGCGAGCCGGCCAGCAGCGGATTAGAAAGCCACGCACGGTTTGCGTTCTGTTGTAAACGCATGCCCCGGTTTGCTCTATTTCGCCTATCTCTGGCGCGGCGCGCGAGCGACGGCATGGAAATCGACCGCGATAACGATCCTATTCGCCGGCCGGCCGGCCGGCCGGCCGCGCCGGTCACTTCCTCGGATATGTTTCACGTTCCCAGGCAGCCCTTAATAAATTATGCGCGAACTGGAACTGGATAGAATCGGGACAACTATATCGGTCTATAGCCGCGCCGCGTGTTACGACGCATGATCGATTAAGTAGAGAAAGCCGGGCGGGCCCCCCGACAGCCTCTCGGCCCTGCACGTTATGCTTGCACCTCGCTTGGGTTACGAGAGACGCGAATCGGAGTGGTCCCTTGATCCCGCGAAAAACGGCGAATATTTCCAGCGGCTATCGCGGCCCCGAGATCGCCAAGTGTCCGCGAGGAGACGTCTGAAAGCACGCCCCGGCTTTCGCAGGCTAGAGACTCGCCCGGCGGAATAATGCATGTCTTTATCCATCGCGCTGTAGAGCCTTACGCAAGCCTGCCACCCGAGGCCGATTTATTCGAGGCTTTTCGTCTCGCCTCCGCGATTAGCCTTATCAGATCCGCGCCGCCGACGGTGTCCGATCGTATTTCTCGGTCTTTAGACCGTCGCCCATTTTCTTACGTGTAAAGTGCATTCTATTACCGTCGCTATCGATAAGCCGCGCTTGCACGCTTATGATTCACGCGCAGAAATTTAATTAAGACTCGGCCCGTTTGCGGCAAGGTACCGAGTTATTATCAATAATGAACGGCACGATCGGTTCTCGTTTATTTAAAGCCAATTAGGTTTCCAAGTCAATTAGGTGTTTGTACGAAATTGGAAGGGACGGGCGAAACTTGATCCGGAGCGGCGCGAACATTACGAGAGTACGAGTTGCAATGGCGGGTTAATTCACTTGTCGTTTACAGGACTATAATAATGTGGATGGAACACGCGGTGACTTTTAGCGCAATTACGATAGAGCAAGAAGGCCGCGCTCTACGGAGACCCGCATTGCCTTTTACTATCGATTCTGCCGACGTTTCCGCGGAGCGTGTCCGCTCGTCTCTCCTGACCTTTTAGAAGTTATACGTGCTAACAATACGAGTTGTCGGGCGAATTCCGAAGAACGCGAAGAAGGCCTTTCGCTTCTGGAAGACTCTCGCGAAGACACGGACGTTCTGTCGCTCCCCCCAAATTTCATCGCTTTGTTATTATTATTAGACGCGATTTATTCGATTCTAGTAACTTACAATTAGTAAAGAAAGAAGGGAAAGGAAGATATAAATAGGCATGTACACTGAAAAAAAATTCTTTGTAAACTTGTGAGAC
>NJRL01000371.1:27110-56217 GCA_003063815.1 Aphaenogaster rudis
CCAGCCTTATGCAAAAGTGTGTGCTGTGGCCTTTATTGAAAATGGAACGATTTCAATACGAGCACATGAGAATTTTCAGGAATCTATAAATTAATTGTAGATATCAGATTTAATTAGATCCTAGATAAATCAGATTACTACGACCCTGTGAATCAGAAATCTACAATCAAGAACAAGAAGAAAAAGAAGAAATTGCTTACGCAAATATAACCTACGAAAATTGTGGTATAATGGTTTGGAAATAAAAAAATATTAAAGAAGAAAAAAAGAGGCATAATTTCAGAAATCCACTCGACGTGCATATGAAATTTCCCAAAATCGCCTCGACCTGTTAAACACGAGATGTTATTTACGATCGAAAGATACGCGATTCGCGTGAGTGCGCGGTATGTACGGCGATGTTTCTCAAATAGTGTCGACGTTTCGGCAAAGGACCCGCGAGAATTTGCTCTACAATCCAACGAGAATTTTACGGCAGTACGTCGAGAAGCCCAGAAATCTCTAAAGATCGTTTTTTTAGGCGCACCGAATGTCGGAAAAAGCACACTCGTTAATCAACTTATTAAGAGATCGGTAATCATCTTTATACCATTTATTTATATTTATAATTAATTATATCTTGTCTATGTAGCATTAAATTATTAAGTTATCTTATTTACATCTCTTGCCTGCATATAAAAAATACATTTTGCAAAAGTTCATTATAAAAATTTGTATTTTTACTGTATTATTATGTATATATATTTTATTGTATATTTTATGTATATATATTTTATTGTATATATTATGTTTCAAATAGGTATGCCCTGTATCCTGCAAAGTACACACTACACAGGCCAAAGCACGTGCAATTTATTGCGAAGGCGATACTCAGCTGATATTTATGGATACGCCTGGTATGGTTTCCAAGAAAGAATCTAATAAGTTCAAGTTAACCAATAGCTTTAGAACAGATCCAAAAAACTCCTTGCAAGCGGCGGACATTGTAGGGATTGTGCAGGATGGAGAGAACATATACACTAGACACAAGATCGATCCAAACATATTAGAACTTTTGACTGAAGATATAAGAGACCAGATTTC
This sequence comes from Aphaenogaster rudis, assembly GCA_003063815.1. Taxonomy (NCBI): domain Eukaryota; kingdom Metazoa; phylum Arthropoda; class Insecta; order Hymenoptera; family Formicidae; genus Aphaenogaster; species Aphaenogaster rudis. The sequence continues at coordinate 28,194 of NJRL01000371.1, forward strand.
TATAATTTTGATCATTAACAAAGTGGACAGGTTGAAGAAGAAGGAGATATTGCTGGACCTCGTAAACACTTTGACCAAGAGCAAAAAGTCTCCTGATTTCTATGACATATTTATGATATCTGCTCTAACTGGGGATGGCATTGATGACTTGAGGGTAAATTTGGGACTATTATAAATAATTAGATGCCAGTGATATAATACAAAGAATTATTTATAATTCTTAGAAACTAATATAATTTCCATATCGTTTGAGATATTGGTAACACTATTTCATTATTATTCATGTTTTGCAGACCTACTTGTTAGACTCGGCTAAGCCGCAAGCCTGGGAATATGAAAATCATGTTTACAGCGATAATACGTGCGAGGATATAATACAACAGACAGTGCGGGCAAAGCTGCTGGACATTCTACCGAACGAGATTCCTTATCGTTTACAGGTGAAGTTGGAACACTTTGATCCAGCACCTGATGACAGTATCAAGGCGCTGGTATCCATCACATGTCCCAACAAGCGCATTGCTTATTTATTAACGCGCGGGAGTAAAAATAGAATAAGTCAAATCGCTGCTATGACAGAGGAGGAACTGCGGCACGCTTTTCGAACGTCGGTGAGATTGAAGCTAGCCGTGCAGTCTCCGAAGTGATTCGATTTATATTTGTAAAATAAAGTTTAACAATTAAGTTGAAATAATTTTTAATGGAATAATCTTTATTTGCCCTTTAAAAAACAAAATTGTAATATTTAATAAGTTTTTTTTTTTAAACTAGAAAACAAAGTCTTCTATTGCATACCAAATGTATTGCAAAACATTGAAAGAAAAATTTTCAACTTTTTGCTGCGAATATATGAGTGAATAAGTGAAAGATAGAATAAAAATGCGAGAGAATGTAGAGAATGTATATTTTGTAAAAATATAAATGTTTACATCAAGACAAGTTTACGAACTTAATGTTTCAATACAAATCAAAAATCAATCACCGATTTAAAAATATAATTCTTCTATGTTGTATTTATAAGTTATTTTATGATCATTTATATAAAGACTTTGCCAGATGAGTTATAGCAACAGTTAATTTATCCCGCTTTTTTTCAACTCGTAACCTTGCTCATAAGGGTGCGTTCAGATTCCTCACCCGAGTGCCCTCAGGTATCGTTTTATCCTTGTTTAACATTCAGTAAACAACAAGGATAAAATGATACCTGGGGACACCCGGATAGGGAATCTGAACGCAGCCTAATGGGTGCGGTCGAGTTGCCGCTACAAATGCTTCGAAGCGTTTAATTGACCAATCAGAATAAAGAATTCTATTAATTGACCAATCAAAAAATGCTTCAAAGCATTTGTAGCGGCAACTCGACCGCACCCAATGTAAAATAAAACCATTTAGAATAAAAACAGTTTGGGTTTCTATAATGTGTAGAATTTTTATTTCTTATATGATTTAATTATATTCCTCTAATCCCAGACAACATGCATGTCTAAAAGATGTCGAAATTTATATTTTATCAATTTTTAAATAAAATTTTTGTTGATAATTGAAACTGGAATTATTAGAAATTTTTATAGTCGATAAATTTATTGGCATTTTATCGACTGTCGGTAATTACAGATTACTAATGTATTTTTCTTTCTAGTTTTATGAAAGTGAGGTTATGTCACCGCCATGATCACCATGAAATAAACGCGGGAAATCTGTCAAACGCGTAGAAGTGGCGTGATAATGGCGCAGCGTCGTATAGAGTGAGTAAATACAACAAATTATTTGACGATTTGACATAATTCAATCTATAATATATGAAACATGCAGTTTAATTAGTATGTGATTTGGCAATTTTTTTGTATATACAACATTTGATATTATTTGCTTTATCTTTGCAGTTCCTTCTTCACTAAGATATCGTCCAAGAAGGAGAATTCGAGCCAGGATAATTTAGAGAGGTACGTTTCGCTATGAACATTAATAGTCTCTCTTTTTCTATAATAGTCAATTATGCTAAAAATCCTCACTACGTGCTCACGCTTGAGCTCGCTAGCTCTATCGGCTCGACGGCTGGAGCTCGCAGTCGCAGCTCGCAGTCGATTCGTTGTCATTTTTAATCGGATACATGCAACCAACAGTCACAACTCGGCGGACAAGCAGGAGAATCAGGATGCATCGGAGAATGGAAAACGGAAAAGAGATGACAGCAACAACTCTACCAGGTGATTAAACCCAATAGTGTGTTAGAGTTAATATTTTGAATTGTTAAGAGTTACACTGGTTAGTTTTTATTGTTTTCTTATAAATTGTTGGTTTTGTAGTTCTCCACCTTCAAAGAAGCAGGACATTAAACTTAAAAAGCCGAAGACAATTTCCAAGACTCCTTCGCCAGGTGCAAAGCCTCGTGCAAAGCCTCGTGCAAAGCTAGGTAATTATACTGTTGAGCTGTGGATTTCTTAAATATAATACATTTGCACCTGTGATTATTTTTTAAGGGGCTACTCCGAAAAGTAAACCAAGTAAACTTTCACCTGGACCTTCGAAAAAGGCAGAGAAGAGGCAACTGAAAAATACACCTAGTAGGAGGGAAAAGAAGGAAGAAACTGAAACTGTAAATGGTGCTGTAGAAGAGAAGGTAAAGAATACTCAAATAGAAAATGGTATAGCTAAAGATAAAGAGGAGAAAGAAGAATCTGCTAAAGGTGAAAAAGAAAAAGAAGAATCTGCTAAAGGTAAAAAGGAAAAAGAAGAATCTGCTAAAGGTAAAAAGGAAAAAGAAGAATCTTCAAAGACAACATCTGAGTCTAAAAAGACAGAAAAGGTGAAGAAGACTATGAAGAAGAAGCGAGCCAGAATAATTGAACCGATAGATTCCAGCGACGATGAGGATCATTTACTTGTAAGTTCAGATTTCTCTTAGAACTGATAATTTTTATATGAAAAAATTTATTTTCTTATTATTTTGAATTTATAAGTGTTCATAAATTTTTCTTATGTCTATAAACAATAATTATAGTTACCTGAAAGTCCAAAAAAATCAGAAGTTAACGACGACGAGAAGAAAATTGAAAACGTAAACGAGTCCAGCGAAATAAATAAAAATGCTTCAGATAATGACGCGAACAAAAGCGCTTCGGACAACGAAGAGAAGAGTGAAGGCTCGAAGAAAAAACCTAAGAAGAAGTCACAGACTAAGAAAGTGCACAATTTTTTTAGTAAGTATTGAATAATTTTAAGAATAATTGCGAAAAGATTGCGGATTGGATTTTGAAACACAGATTTAAATGAAGTTGAAGGATAACATAATAAAAGCTTTAAAAATTATTTCGAATAGTTATTTGAATGCATTGTGTTGCAGTGTCTAAGCAAAAGGGCGACGCGAAGGATGACAAAGCGAGTACTGCCAAAAGCGCCAACCAGTCATACAATCCCAGCGCGTCTATTTATCATCCGATGGACGATGCGTGCTGGAAACGAGGAGACAAGTAAGAGTTGGAATAAAATTTCATTTTAGAAGATTTAAGAATACTTTAGGAACTCATGAGAATTTTGTAAAGCTTTGGAGATATTTAAAATCCTCTTTCACATTGAAATTCGTTTACAGAACTCCGTATAGCGCGTTCACGCGCACTTTGGAGATCATTGAGGATACGAGCGCAAGGTTGAAGATAATAGAGATACTGTCAAATTACTTCCGGTCTGTCATTGTCCTGAGTCCTGCAGATCTTTTGCCGAGCGTTTATCTGTGCCTTAATCAATTAGCGCCGGCGTACGAAGGTTAATCATGAAATTAATTATTCAAAAATTCAGAAGAAAGCTCTATTTTTCTAAAGATAGCTATTCAAATTATTATTTATATTGTTAGCAGCGTTTATCGTATTTTAGGAATTGAGCTTGGAGTCGCTGATACAAATCTGATGAAAGCAATAGCGCAGTGTACTGGTAGAACGTTTGCGCAAATTAAAGCCGACGTCCAGGAGGTTGGTGATTTGGGAATCGTGGCGGAAGGTAGCAGATCTAATCAGAGAACCATGTTTCAACCGGCGCCATTGACGGTTCCCAACGTATATTCCAAGCTGAAGGAAATCGCTCAGATGACAGGGCACGCGGTAATCCACACAACTATTATAATTAGAAAATTTTTATTATTAATATGAATATATAAAAGTTCAGAAAAAATTCACATAGCAATGAGAAAGATTGAGATATAGAAAATAAAGACTTTTTGGATTAATTTTAAGTTTATATCATAAATTTAAAATTAATTTATATTTAAAAACTACAGAACTAAATAAATTTTGATTTTAAATAAATTAAGCGAGAAACATAAAAATTGTGTAATATATCTCAAGATAAAGATTGAATAATACTGAGAAATTAAAATATTTATATAGGAATAAATAAGTTAGAAATTACATATTTTTTGCATAAATTATTTTTTTTCTGTAGTCCGTGACGAAAAAGTTGGATAAAATTCAAACGCTGTTTGTAGCGTGCGGTAATACAGAAGCAAGATACCTCATTAGATCATTGGCTGGGAAGCTTCGTATCGGATTAGCAGAACAATCCGTTTTGCAAGTAAGTTGCTCGTGATATCACGCTACTTTGATCAATATTATTAAATATCTGGATTTTTTAGGCATTGGCTTTAGCTTGCGCGATGACACCGCCGGAACAAAGCTATCCACCAGAAATTCTGATTGCGAGCAAAAAGATGTCGAGCGATCGTTTCAAAGAGAAGTATGACCAAATAGCGCTCATATTGAAAACAACATATTGGTAAGATCATTTTGAAAGTATTACTATTATAAATATTAAAACCAATAAATTAAATTAAATAACATTTTCAAGATAAATTATATTCGACGACAACTGGCTAAATTGATTAATTAGAAATATTCTTACTACGTTAGCGACCATGGGTTTTTGGTTCATTTAACGAGCACAATTTTAATCATTTTTGATGCTAATAAGCATCTATAAGATCTTCCCTTCCCCGAAAACTGTAAAGAAATTATTGCACAAAATATTACCTCAGCCAGGATTTGATCCTGGACCTCCCTGGCTGAGGTAATATTTTTCGCAATAATTTCTTTACAGTTTTCGGGGAAGGGAAGATGTTATAGATGCTTATTAGCATCAAAAATTATTAAAATTCTGCTCGTTAAATGAACCAAAAACCCATGGTCGCTAACGTAGTAAGAATATTTCTAATTAATCAATTTAGCCAGTTGTCGAATATAATTTACCTTGATTTGTTATCTATTTACTGGCGTAAGAGACAATAACTAGACAATAACTAGACAATAACTAGACAATAACTAGACTATTTGTAAATAACATTTTCATCAAAGTAAAGTATTCTCAATTAAAAAGAAAAACAAATATATATGTGCATATATATATATATATATATATATATATATATATATATAATTATATAAAATACAATATATAATTATATCTGAAATAATTTAATTGTTTTATTTAAAATAGATATTTTATTTAAAATAAAATTTATTCTTTAATTAAAAAATAACATATTGTATATTAAATATTGAATTAATTTTCTTTTTGCTAATGTTACATCTTGCAGTGAATGTCCGAATTATAATCTTATAATTCCTGTTCTACTGGAGGAAGGAATTAATGCCTTGCCGAGCAAGTGCAAGCTCACTCCTGGAATACCTTTGAAACCCATGTTGGCGCATCCTACTAAAGGTGTTCAAGAGGTCCTGACGCGATTCGAGGGTTTGAAATTTACTTGCGAATGGAAATACGACGGGGAAAGAGCACAGGTTTCTATTTATTTAGCTTTGCAAACTTTATAATATAATAGATAATATTCTATTGCATATAGAAAGAAATTAGATATGTGAAAATTAATTTGGTGAGAACGTAGTAATTTATATTTAAGTCGTTTAAAGTATTACAATCCGGCAGATACACGTCGCGGACAACGATCAAGTCAGTATATACAGCAGAAATCAGGAGAATAATACTAGCAAGTATCCAGATATTATTAAGCGATTTAAGAATACTTGCGGCGATTTGGTAAAGAATTGCATACTCGATTGCGAGGTGGTCGCTTGGGATAGCGAGAAGAAACAAATTTTACCGTTCCAAATACTCAGCACAAGGAAACGAAAGGTAGAAATTACATATTATAATTTTGTTTAATTTCTATTACTGTTTTGATTGTAATTGTCATAACTTTATTGCCACTATGATTGTGTAATTGTTACTAAGATTATAATTGCTATGATTGGTTAATTGTAATAAAGCAATTTTTGTTAATTGTTCCATTTTTATTTTTAGGATGCTAACGAGGAGGATATTAAAGTACAAGTATGCGTGTTTATGTTCGATCTGTTATATATAAATGATGAGCCGTTGGTGAAGGAAACGTTCATGAAACGTCGTGAGTTGTTGAAGCAGCACTTTAAGGAAGTGGAAGGCGAATGGAAATTCGCCAATAGCTTGGATACTACGATGATGGAAGAGGTGGAAGTCTTCTTGGACGAATCTGTGAAGGGAAATTGCGAGGGCCTGATGGTGAAGACGTTGGAAAAGGATGCGACCTACGAGATCGCGAAACGATCGAGAAATTGGCTGAAGCTGAAAAAGGATTACTTAGACGGCGTCGGCGATACGCTTGATGTTGTCGTAATCGGTGGTTACATTGGGAAGGGAAAGAGGACCGGCACTTACGGTGGTTTTCTCTTAGCTTGTTACGATCAGGAAAATGAGGAGTACCAAAGCATCTGTAAGGTATGTCCCTAAAATATTTCTTCGACTTTGTAAAAGTGAACAGGGACATTGTATAATTAACGGAAATTTTTATCCGAAATTTTTATCGGTATTTAGATATTTCTAATACTTGTATTAAGATACTTTTTAAGGTATATATCACAAATACGACAAATTTGATCATCCTCATAATTTAAGTTTCTACTGTGAACATATACTTTTTCATTTGATGTATTATTTCTACCTTATATTGATGTACATTGTTTCCTCCTAAACAGATTGGCACGGGATTTAAAGAGGATGATCTCGAGAATCATACCAAATTCTTCAAGGATCACTTAATACCGCAGGCCAAATCATATTACCGTTTCGATAGCAGCCATGAGCCGGATCACTGGTTCGAGTCAATTCAAGTCTGGGAAATCAAGTGTGCCGATTTGTCCCTCTCGCCCGCACACAGAGCGGCTATCGGAATAGTAAGTTTCCTGAGTTTCCGAAAACAAGCATTTGTAAAAATATAATTGCCATCATATTTGCGCTAAAAATTGATATTGCATGACATAATTTATTTCGATCCCAGAAATCTTTTATCTGCGTCGAAGAGTTTGCGTTATCGCAGTATTTTCGGGACGCATCGTATTTTTTTACCGACTATAATTGAGATAATAGAAGATACAATGTTTCTGCAATTAATTCTTCCTTGGAATTTCTATTTTCTTTAATAGATATTTTTAGAATTAAAAGAAAACGATATCATTACATATTATATCTTTCTTCTGTTCAGGTCGATCCAGAAAAGGGAATATCTTTAAGGTTTCCGCGATTTATCAGGATTCGCGAGGATAAAACCTGCGAGCAGGCCACTTCCGCTCAGGATGTGGCGGATATGTACAATAATCAGGAACAGATCAAAAATAAATCTTCAGCGTCGAAAATTACGGAGGAAGATTTCTACTAATTTCTTTTCTTTTTAATTGTGCGAAATATAAATTAATCCAGTATATCTTGTATCTTTTATAATAATAATATCGTTATTTGGATCATTGATTTTGTAAGGGCTATTGTAAATAAAACACGATATGGTATATAAATTACATAACTTCCATTTGCATTGCGTCTGATGTTTATTTGTTACTAATAAAAATTTATCTGGGAGAGGGACTAATTAATATATTATTTATTGTTCACATTTTTAAAGTCTCATGTATATTAACGTTTTGTATATCAGTAACTTTGTGGATTTAACTAATAGAAGTTCTTAAGTCTTCAAACGATCAAAATTTTGTAAGGGCTGTAAATAAAACACATTTGATATGATATACAAATTAATTAATTAATTTTTAACATTTCCATCACGAATTTAATAATGAATGTGGCTTCTGATTTTTGTTTCATTTACATTTACAGTGTATATGACTTTTTGATGAAGATGTAAATTTCCAGGAACAAGAAGCTAATCAATTAAATAGACATCATGATGGCATCCTGCTGATTAACACTAAACCTACCACCGCCGGTCAAATGACCGTTTCTAAACTTTTGATTAACACTAAAACTACTACCGCCGGTCAAATAACCGTTTTTAAACTTTTGATAAAAATTCTGCATTCAATGTTATCGCTTTTCCTCAATTGACTTCACGACTTTTTCTTAATATACATATAATCCGGTTCGGTAGAAATAGGTATATATATAAATTGTCGGTAGCTTTAGTGATAATATTCACAGTTTTTAATAATTTACGTCTCACACATACCGCGAAAGGAGTGATTCACCTCGATCGTAGTATCTTTATCTAGGACGCTCTTATCCACTTATCTTATATTTGCCAGTGATAAAGCACTGGAACGTTAGGCGATGAAACTCGGGTACCTGTCGACGTTCCCGATCAACTAATTACGTTCTTGTCGCGTCGCATCGTTCCCGAAATAACTTCTTTCTTACGTGAGGTGTGAAATCACAACGGAGGATATCTTCCGCAGGACGCAAGAAGATGGCCAAGAGTTCCGGGCCGTACCTCGAGAAGCAAATCGGCTGCATCAAGTTCACGATTTTCTGCTTGAACGCCATAATATGGGTGGGTGCGCGTGGAGTTATCGCGATGATTGCATCGTCTTGTGAAGTTATACCGTAATAGTGAAATGATGCTACGATCTATTTTAGGTGTGAAAAAAAATGCGAATGAAAAAGAGTAAATGAAAGTTTGTATCGAGCGACAGTTGTGGATCGGAAAAAAGAAATTGGAAGGCGTTTGTAATAATATTTAGATGTAACAGAATTTTCGAAATCGAAAATTTGTTTCGTATATATAAAACTTTTCTATTCTTCTTATTTAAGAACATACTGAAATTGATTTTTGCTCAATAGGATGTTGTTTTCTTTTAAATAATTTAATTTTTTAATAAATATTATATTTTTTTAGATATATAAATAAAATATACTCTGTGTGTGTGTGTGTGTGTGTGTGTGTGCGTGTGCGTGTGTGTGTGTGATATGATCTTAAAATATCTTATATATATATATATATATATATATATATCTCTTATATTATATATCTATATATTATATATCTCTTTTAAATAATTTTAGTTCTAATTCTTAAAATATTTAATTTTATTTCTTAGTAATAGAAGAAAAGAGAGAAGTTCTTTGAATTAAATTTTTTACATTCAATCATGATGCAGAAAGAAATTCTGGTCAAATTGAAATTGGCGTCCAAGATCGAAAGAATAAGTTATACGATTTTATCAAATTATTGTTTCCTCTTACACAATGTATTTTATATAAATTTAATATCTACACTGAGAAAAAAATGCTGTTGCTTCAATTAAAGTGATACATCACGGGCTGCCACAAACATAAATAGTTTATTCAATTGTATTATAATTGGACCAAATATTTAGATTATTAAAAGAATAATCTAGATATTTGATCCAATAATAATTATACAATTGAATTAACTATTTATGTTTGTGGCAGCCCGTGACGTATCACTTTAATTGAAGCAACAGCATTTTTTTTGTGTACATATAATACATATAAAGTTCCTATTGATAAAAAAATTTTTTATATAAAAATAGAGAGATTGAGCACTTCATAAAGAATAAAACTTAAGAAACAAGCATGATTTACAAAATATAATTTATAGAAACTTTTGTGAGAGGGGAGTAATTTTTATCGTAAGCTCCATTTTTAATTGACAAATTTTTATAATTAATTTAACAGTTTTTGAAAGATATTATTTTATCTCGCTATTATACTATCACTATTAATAGAGTCGAACTAAATTCGAGAAATCTTTCGAACTAAATTCGAGAAATTTCTCGTTGAAAGAATTATTATTGATGCGCTCTTAATTAACGCGCAATTAACAAAATCCTTTTGGCGAAAGATTCTGGGCTGTGCGATGTTCGGAGTGTCGATCTGGATGCGGTTCGAGCCGATGTTCGAGGAGTGGGTGGAGTTTCTGAACATGTACGAATTCTACATCGGAATTTACGTGCTAATCGCCACCTCGGTGCTCGTCATGGCCATCGCCTTCATCGGCTGCGCCGCCGCGCTTATGGAACACATCATGACTTTATACGCCGTAAGAACGCTTATCAATCAGCCTAGCAAGTTCCCGATAGGAGACCATTTCGGAAGAAATTGGTTTGCAAAATACTTGGGAATCCGACTTTTGCGAACTAATGTAAATTAGTACCTCGGAAAAGATACAAGTCTTTTAAAACCATTTTCCATTTTTCCTGTGAAAAATGCTTGCTTTCTTTTAAATTAAGATATGTAAAATCGAGTCTTCAGGCCACTTTCTTGAAAATAATTCTTCTCATTTAATGTTTTTAATTTAAATATTTATTTCTTACAATTAGACTTATTAAAAATAAAAAAATATTTTTTAATCATTCCCAAGCAGCACAAAATATTGGGCCAATGTTACATCTCCAGCGGCCAACAGTTGGCCAACTATTAATTGCTACTCGGGTTACAACAGATTTGAATGTAAATTCGTAGAAGCGTACGAAAGGATATCTTTGATTTTAGCACGTGGGTCTTCAAGCGTTCAGCTTTATCTGCTGTCTAGCTGGAGCAGCGGTCGTTCTCGATTATTCAACGTACGACAGTAAGATTCAGCCTATCATCGAACGGGCCATGTACAATCTTATCGGCAACTCCCATCACGAGACGGCAAGCTACATCCTGCGAGTGATTCAGGAAACCGTAAGGAAAAACGTTGATCTCTACTTGAAAAAGAAGAAAAGCACGTGTTTATTTTTCGTAACTGGGTATCTTTAACGAATGTGCTAGATCGGATGCTGCGGAGCCGACGGACCCAGGGATTACACACAATTGCGTAAACCGTTGCCTACCGAGTGCAGGGATACCGTCACCGGCAATGCCTTCCATCACGGCTGTGTGGAGGAATTGTCTTGGTTTCTGGAAGCGAGATCGGGATGGCTCGCTGGTCTGGCAATGGCATTGTGCATGCTCCACGTAAGAAGGCGAAGCTATTTCTTCTTTTTATTGCCCTTCTCTCCCTTTCATCACGAACGTAGCACGCTATTTTCCCTGGTGAAAATTTTTCTTAGAATTCTTCATATAATTTTTTAGAATTTTTATATAAATTTCAGAATTTTTCAGAATTTCTGTATAATTTTGTAATTTTTTAGATTTTTTTATACGAATTGAAACATTTTTTAGTAGTAATTTGTGAAGAAAGTTTATAAAACCTGAAAAAGTTCAAGATATTTTTTCTGAAATCTTCATAAATTTAAAACATGACAAATTTTCAAAAATATTATGAGAATTTTTTCACTAGGGTGAACACTTATAGCCCGACTAATTTCAATACAGTTGTAATATTTCTCTTTTTCTCTCTTTTTTTAATTATATTCAATAGAATGACAATTTTCAACTTCGTTTCCTGCTGCTTTTATTCTAATTATTTCCTTCTTCTATATTTTGATTATTGTAGGTGATCATAGCGGTGCTGTCGCTGACGCTTGTACGAGCGATCAAGAAAGAAGAGGACTCCATAAGAATAACTCCTTTCAAGCATTAGACATCAATTCGTCGTCTAATGTGATGCAACAGTGACATATTACAAATAGTATAATAATAATCTTTTTTATAAGAAAAGAAACAGGAAAAATTATAAATTCTGTTAAATCGCGAATTTTGCGAGTGTGTATATTTTAAGAGTGACAGCAATCAGGAATATACAGCGTGTAGTTTCTGCGCTCGTACCTTTTAATTTCCAAAGCTTTTAATTTTCAAAGATAAAAAATTTGTTTTTTTTAGAATAAATCCTTTTAAGTTCAAAGATTTCAGATTCGAAATAAAATGATTCGCATATTTTTGTCACTGCTTTATAAGAAGATAATTATTTTTTAATTATCACTAATTTGCGAAATATTCACGCGTTTCACTTTAATCGAGTACTTTCAATTTTTTCTCCCATTAACATTTTTGTAGTTTTGTATATCTTTTCTACTTTCTTGCATGACTCATATTTATAATTTAGGCCGGTATTCATAGTCCGTTTTTATATATTTAAGACCGTCTTAAGTACAATCTTAAAATGTCATAAACCAATCACAAAGCCGTATTAGCGTCTTAAGATGTTATTTAAGACGGTCTTGAAATAAGAACGGACTATAAATACCGGCCTTAATGGTCATTTTTAGAAGAAGCTGTTTTTAAAAGAAATTTAAATGATAAACAGAGAATGTAGAGAGAAGCGTAAATAAATTAAGCTGCTATATTTAATAATTATTAAATAGATACCAATAATCGAACAATAATTGTTAAAAATAAGATATTATCTCTAATATTCAATGTAAGAATTATCACGACAATATATTAATAAAAGAATAATAAACAAATAAAAAGCAGCTAAATCAGACTGTGATTTTAATATATTATTGTGAATAATCATGTTGTTTATAATATTTTGTACAAGAAATGACATTACGATTTTAACTGAAAAATTGAAACTTTCCACATATACACAATTTTATATTGTCTTAATTTATCGTAATGATAAAAAAAGACCTTACAAAAGTAAAAAAAGTACGCCAAGTACATAAAACGTATTCAAAGTGTATATATATGCCAAGTACATAAAAAAGCAGTGAGATTTCTAAAAAGACTTTAAAAAAAGAGACGTGTTTTAATCTGGGCGTTATATTTATTCTTATAAAATTATTAAATTATCGTTTATTTATCTTATTACACGTTCATTGTTTTACACTTAATTAATTTATGTTTTATTAACAAATCACTTAATATTTCTTCCAATTTTTTCCAATCGGTATCTGTTTGGTATTTATTTGTTGCGATGCGATAGATAAATTCACGTTTTTATTTCATTTATTTACAAAATACGCGATATACATACACAATATTCGATATACAATATATATATTATAGTCAATAATTTATTTACAATAATGCCGTTCGATTGTGATCATCGCCGATGTTTTGCTATATCAAATAATTCGATGCTGCAAGTTTATAATTTTCTTCGCCTGACATGCAATCGCGGCCACGTCCCTTCTACTCATGTTCTACTTGCAGTAACGCATTGATCCATTTATTACAGAATTACAATTATGTGAAACTCTGCAGAACTGTTGCTCTGTTGAAAAACATCGTGAATTTGCAGCGCTGTCATTGATTCGTGTTTTTTACTTTGACATGAATAAATTTATTTAAATGCATTTAAAAAAATAAATTTTTTTAATTTAACATATTTTTCTATCAAAAATTTTATATAAGTATAATATTAAATTTGTCACAAATCACAATCACGGTTACAATTTACTAAATGTCCAATTTTCGCAATGGCAATCAATGCAAAATAGAATGTATTTTTATCGAAAAGATTAGCAGGGGAAAATCCATAAAAAAGCCATTAAATAAATAAAACCGTCTATGTTTAGGTTTATACTGCTCGTAGAGTTCATCACTACCTCAGAGTAAAAAATTATGTATCTTACTCCTTATATAATTAAAAAAATGAATTAATTAATCTAATATTTAGCTCAAAAGAGAAAAAGATCTACCTAGCGATTGATCACAATCGAAATGGATCGCGAAGGGCACGAAGGAGTCGAAGGTCAGATCAAGATCTAACCAACGAAGGGGAAGGGCGGATAGGGCACCGGCGCTGGATAATAACCGGGGTACGCCGGTACCGTCGGTTGCACCGGCACCGTGTTGGTGATATAGGTGGTGAGTTCGGTAGGCACGACCCTTGTGGAGAAGAGGGTGGTATAGGCGGTTTTGGCGCCGAAGGTGAGCTTCAGCACCCGCGAGTCGGACACGGTGGCGAGAGTCTGGGTGACCACGGGCGCGCTCGTCACCGTGAATTGCGGCTGCTGCGGGAAGAGCGGCAGCTGCGGCACCTGCGGCACCTGCGGCTGTAGTACCGGACTCAGGGTGGACGTGCCGTACTCGTAGGATGTCCTGAAGCAGAGAAACGCAATCAGAATACATTGCGATAGAAAATATAAATAATGGAATAAATATATAAAATAATTGTAGAATAAATATAAAATAAGATATATGAAAGAGAGAGAATATATAAAAAATGCATTATAAATATATAACGCAATATAGTAGTATAGCAAATGTTTGCAATAAATCAAAGTGTATAATTTCTAAATATTTTAAATGTTAATATAAATAATTTAATAATAAAATAAAATTAAAAATAATAAATAATTTGATTATATATGAATTGTTTTATAAATATTTAATTTTATGTATCTACTACGTAAAAAAAATTTGCTATTATCAGGAAAGTATTTGAATAAAAATACTGACCTAGGCACGGTGCCAACTGGCCTAGTCAGCGTCGAATAGATGGTATTCCCCAAGTTCACCACGGGAATCACATGCGATTCGTATAGCGTCTCCAAGGTGACTACCGGTCTGGAGGTAGTGATGACCTGGGGTTGCGGCTGACCGAAGTATTTCAGCAGAGCCAATTGTTGGGCTTGCTCCGGGGTTAGTTGAGGCTCAGCGTTGCTGCTGGTCGCGACGTCGCTCTTGACCTTGGACGGCGACGCCTTGAAGATATCCAAGTCGGCATCGGGGTCGTTGTTGGGTACCACCACCCTCTTAGGCACATCCTCGTCATCGCGATCGTCTTCGCCAAAATCGAGCTCGAGATGCAGCTCGCTACCGGCTTCGTCGAGCTTCGAGTTGAACTCATTCAGCGTCTTGCTCGGAATAAACTGATAGATCTCCATCGGCGGCAGCGTCTTCGTCGCTGTCACCACTCGGGCGATGTTGTACGTTTGCACCAAGGTCAGCCGAGTAGTGCTGTTGCCGGCGTAGATCACCGGCAGCATATGCGTCTTCAACAACGTCTGCGTCGTCGAGAACGTCTCCGTCAGCGTTTCCAACGGTGGTGTCGCCTGGGCGGCGTCCAGGGAGATCGCCGGCAGCGTCGCGACGGACGAGTCAAGCGGCAAGGTCGACTCGTAGGCAGCCCCGGTGTTCGCCAGGATGTTCTCCGTGAGCGGTTCGGTGGGCGACATTGAGCTGCTCGGCTCGGCCGTCGCGAAGGTTTTCTTGATGGTGGAGGTCACCGTGATGTAGCGGGTGTTTCGGAGTGTTCCTACCTAAAGAGAGACATCCAGAGTTATTAGAACGGCAATTTAGTGATTATATAAGATGATCCGCGAAAATACGCGAATGATCATTGACGGATCTTAAGACTAATTGCAAGTAAAAAATGCAACAAACTAAAGGCCAATAATTTTGTTTAGATGTTTGGCACTGCTTCATTCAATTCAATTAGCAAATAAATGAATAGATATTAAAGTAGAATTGAAAGAGCTCACCTGGAAGGCGTAGGGCGACTTGATAGTGGCAATTTCGAAATATATATTATCAAGATCCGCTGCGGTGGAAATTTCTACGTTGAGCGTTTCCACCGGCAGGATCTGTTCTCCAGGATGCTGCTGTTGCTGATCATGATGCACGCTGACGCTAGCCACGTCCTCGCTCTCACTGGGGTCCAACTCGTCCTCCGTCAAGGACAGCTCCTTCCTCTGGGCAACATTGGCGACGCCACCGGACGAGGCAACGTTGATCGTCGTTGCCGTCGTTGCTGTCGTCTTGCCTTGCTCGTCTGAGATCGCCCCGGGAGACGACTCCGTTATACTCGGCTCGGCCGTCGACGTTCGTAAATCCTCCTCGTCCACCTGCTTGCGAATCATGATCCTCGGCTTCGGCGTGGTCTTGTACGACCAGCGACCCTGCGTCCTCGGTAGCTTCACCTTGGGCAGAAGACTAGCCGTCGTCGGCGGCTGCTGATCGCTGTTCTTCGCCTTCGTCGACTTCAAGGGTGAATTAGTGGACTGACTGTTCGGCCGGAAACCGCTGCGACGACGAGTGATGGGCGCCTCGGTGGTGGTGGTTGCGGGGCGATTTCTGAGGAGAGATTTTTTTCAGTTAAGATATAAAGCCACAAGAGAATCGTTTCGTGCCAAGTTATTTCATTCGTTCGTTAAGTTAGTTTCCTAACTTATACGAAAAAGACAGCGCGATAAAATTAACGATTGTTTGACAAAACAGAGAGAAAGAAGCTTATTTTAAATCATTAATTTGTTCTTCTAATTATGCTATTCTGTTAACAATGCTCACTTAAAATTCGGTCGCGCCGTGCTGGAGCGATTCTTTCCAATCCTCGGTTGCTGTGGTTCGCTATTATCATATTCATCGGCGATCTTGTTTCGGAATTTGGGCCTGGACTGATTATTAGGCGTCGAGTGCCTTCGCGTTGTCCGCACCGGAGTGCCTAATTGGAAAATTAATTAGTAAATTCTTTAAAGATTATTAGAAAAATTTAATATTATAAATTTTATTGAAAATAAAAGATTAATAAAGGAGACTTCTACTTTTATATTTATTATATTGATGAATTACATTACTGTGAAATAAAGTAAAATAAAATAAAAAATTTATGAAAAACTAATAAAAGGATAAAAAAGTTTAAAATCTTCTATTTCTAAAGATTTAAAAGTTTCTGTACGTTATAAAATAACGCGCACATAAGACACAAATACTTTTTATAAAGAATTCATTATATTATAATATATCAAATTTAGATTATGCGAAAAAAGAACTTAGACTCGACACAAATTTTTCAAAGTTTACAAAAATTCATCACAGAATACTCACCGGAGGGTCCATTGAAGAGGGCCTCTAGGGGTAACGAAGATTCCTCCTGTTGATGGGTCGGAGTAGGCTCCAACTGAGGTTTGAGCTTACCATGTTGTGGACTGATGGTCTTCAGGATGCGGTTGGTGCTTGAAGGCCGAATCTTACCCTCAGCCACCGGCGCGACCGGTGCCGTTAGGATTCTTGATGAACTTTGCAGCACTTGGGCGTACTTGCCGTTGATGTAGGTCCCGATCACGCTGGTCTCGTGCACGGTAGTGAGCCCGTCCTTGACGATAGTGCCGCCCAGCTTGGTCACTAGGCCGGTCGGGTTCTCCTTGTCCCTTCGTGGGGTGGCACGCGGCTTATGATGAGTCTTCGACGAGGGTCGCAGGTTGATAAGCTGTCAAGGATCAGAATTGTTATTAAAAAAAGACGCTGCATTATCGGAGATTATCACGATAATAATTCTGTGCAGCAAACAATTATATAATATATAGTAATAATACGTATAATATAATATAAGAATAATTTTAATTCTAAATTTAGCACAAATTTTTAATAATACTCAGAAGATGGATTATAATTTTTTTTTGTGCAGTGAACAATTACATAACATAATAATAATAGAATAATTTTAATCCTAAATTTAGTATAAATTTTTAAATTTCTAGTAACACCCAGGAAGTGAACTTTTAAAGTTGCACCTTATCGAATGGATTAATAATAATTATATGGATAATAAAATAATTACAGTTTGTGCCAATAATATACATTTCTTTAATTTAACAAAGTAAAACAGACAAATTTGAAATTAGTTTCCAATAAAATATAAAAGGAGAGAGAGAGAAAAAGGAAAAATAAAAATAAAAATTATAACAAAATATTTGAATAATAATATACATAGTAGAAAAATGAGAATTCACGTAGAAAAATATTATAATAAAATAATAATTCAATTTACATGCAATGAGACATTCGAGACGCAGTAATACTGGAAAATATAACGTTGGAAAAGCGCGTTCGTCGCGCTCCGCGAGTGAAACCGATTTATCGGTAGGATCGGATCGGACTTTCACGCCGATCGCCGCGGCCGAGGGACGAGCGGGAGGAGGGCAGCTAGAAAGGATCGGCTAGGAAATCGATTACGGCACGCGGAAAATTACGCCGACGCGGTTATTCCGGATAATTCCGTGGCGGTTTCGCGCGCGAGTTATCGTGAAAGTCGCGCTTGTGGGATGCCCGTTGCGCAATTTTACGGCAAAGCCGAGCACCGTTTCCGCGCGACCTTCTTCACCTCGCTGGCCGTACGACCCATTTTTCCGCCGGGTGTTCGGTTAGGATAACGTGATCGGAACAACGAAACCCGTTCCAGTGACGACGTTCGTTCGTCCGTTAGCGACGCGATCCGGTTTGCCGGCAATTAGCGGTATCGAAACCAGATTCTCGATTTTCATTTCTCACGGCTCCCGTTCATGCGCACGAAGATCAATGTCGCTTTTATAAACTGGATATCCTGGCTTCCCTGCCTCTGCGGTCGATCTAGCGTGGAGAACTAATCGCGGGTCTCTCGCGAAATCGTTGGCTGGATTCCGAAAGAGCCAATGTCGCATTTCTGACAAACTGGATCATATTTCAGATATTTTATCTGCGCATATAAGATCGAACGGGATTATAAAATGTAAGATTCTTAAGAAGTACATTTGTCTCCGCGATTTTTTTTGAAAGTAAGCCATCGATTTGGCTAACAAGTCAGCGAGGATAAATTTCGAGAAATGATCTTTGGTGGATTTATAAAAGTATGACTAATCCGATTAAAATATCACTAAATATTAAAATGTCAAATTAAAATATCAAAACGTCATTGCTAATTTAGAGGTAATTTAGAGGTAATAAAAGAGAAATATTAAAAATGATTAAAGATATTGACTTCGTTATGTGCAAATGCAATAATAGAAAGGGGGAAATGGTCAGTTATAAACGAGCACGAGTTAAAATGGAAAAATGTGATTTAAATCATAGTGTTTATTATATATGCAAAAGAAGATATAAATAAATAAATATAAAAATTAATAAAATAATAAAATAACTAGACGTTTCGACTGTACTAAGTCTTCCTCAGTATATATTACAATAGAGAAATATTATATATTCAGAAATATTATTTTGATACATAATTATTTTGGATAGTCCAACATAATTATTTTCAAATCTGTATCTGGCTAAATTTTTAGATACTTCAGCAAAACCATTTTTTCCGTGTTTAAATATGTCATTTTCTCCACTTATCTTACCAGCA
Source organism: Aphaenogaster rudis (assembly GCA_003063815.1). NCBI lineage: Eukaryota > Metazoa > Arthropoda > Insecta > Hymenoptera > Formicidae > Aphaenogaster > Aphaenogaster rudis. Next base: position 47,401 of record NJRL01000371.1, read on the forward strand.
GAGAAAACAGATCCGTCAGCTGATCTAGTTAGAAAATATTAAAAGGAGGCCAGAAAGACATTAAAAAGCGTAAAATGTAATTATTAGGTATAGCAATTCTACAACATAGCACAAAATCAATTAATGTGTAAAATTACATATCACGAAGTTCCAAGAATGGGGAAACTAATAATTTATGACATTTACATGGCACTTACTTTATTTTCGTAATTTATCATTCCTCTGATCTACATTTTACATACCTTATATGTCTCGTCGATCACTTCCGTCGGCTGCTTCGAGAGAAAATCGTATTCCGGTTCGGCGAGATTGTTCTTCACGCCTGGAGCTTCATCCTTGGCGCGTACCTGAACGACTGATGACAGTACGGGTGTCTTCGTGGTCGTCTGTTTACTTGGCTCCTGAGAAATCACGTTAAATGATTAGTCCTCTTTTTCGTTACATGATGCTTCAATCACACAACTTTATTACATATTATATATTATATTATTATAATTTAATTTCAAAAAAATTTTTTTGAAATTAAATTATAATATAAAAATTTGCCATGATTATATATATTTAAATTATATATAATTCAAATATATATAATCATGGCAAATTTTTAAAAATCTAATTATTGTATGTTATATGTATTAAAGTTATTGGAGGATGTTCGTCATATATTAAAAGGCTAAGGACACTTTAAAAAAAGTCGACCTCAAAGTAGTCGAGAAATTAGGCGTTGACGTAATATATAATGGCAGGACATCCTGTATAGCGTCATTCCCCGTTTTTACCTGGCTCTTCGTCGATTTCGGCGTGGCATTCTCGGAGGGGTTCACCACGTTCTGCTCGATCACGGAATTCACGACGATCTTCGTGCCCTTTACCTGCTTCTTCGTCTCACTGCCCCGATCCTCGGCCTTGTGGGTTCTGCTGGGTTGGATGTCGGGGACATTTTTCTTCAGCTGCTGCTGCTCCGTTGTCGGCTTTGTGTGAATCGCCGGCGTGGAGGACGTGATCTTCTTCCCGATGCCTCCTTCTGAAAACGAACGACGCATTTGCATATCTGATGAGAATAAAAATCTCAGTTTCACGAGGCCGAATGATCGAGAAAACGAGACTAAAAAAGCGTATCTTGACGGCCAACACCCGCGCCGAAGGCCTCGGCCAAATTCTTTATCCTTTAGAGGATAAAGGATCCAAGGAATTAAAGAATCCAAGATATGTGATGTTAATCTCTTTCCTCGACTCTCAATTTTACTTTTGCACCTTAACCAGCATATTATTTCTCTTTTGAATTCCATTGCATTTAAATTGCATTCTTATATTTTAATTTCTTTAAAGCTTGATAAATGTACATGAATTATTTTATTTGATTAATTATGGTATAATGTATACTGGTATTTTTTCTGCCATTCTAAATTTGGTGATTATATTAATATTAATTTTCGATTGCTATTTGCGGCGTTTTTATCATAATTATTTTTCATAAAATCTTTAGGATCTATAGTGTCATTTGGAGAAAAGAAAGCAAGCAGCTTTGTGCCGAGTGGAGGGTTCGAAAAGTCAAGGAGAGAGGATGACAAGAGAGTCATGACGAGTGAACAATGAGCGTGATTTGTACGCGGACCCGGACAGCGATATGCTAAAGAGATTGGTCCCCGATGCCCCTCGCCAAGGCCCACCTTGAGTACAGACTCTTCAGCGTTTCAAGGTTTCATCCTTACTCGTAACGCGAAGGATCGGAACTCGTGAACGAGTACGGCGTAACAAAAAGTGTCGATTGCGCTTAGAAAGTAATTTCTGACATTATCTATAATTCAAAATCGCATGACACCTCATGGCTACGAATACCAACTGCGAATCTTCTGCTTCGTCGATTACGACAGCCCTCAAGATTCGTTTCTCAGCGAATTCTCTCTTCGGAACTTCTCGGTGAAGTTTTTTATTGTATCGAACGATCGATAGTTAAGCGAGAGGTATTTTATATCGGATGATTATATCAATAATTAAAACCAATATTTTCTTTATTTAAGTATTTATCAATTAGCTGCACTTAAAAAAAATCGAAATTTAATAGTACAATCGTTATATTAACAATTTTCAAACCTAATTAGTTTCAAAATTAAAATTATGATTTTACAATTTTTACTTATAGCTATTTTTATTGTAGTATTTTTAACAACTTTTACTTATAATATTTTTAGTTTTATCAGTTATTATTGCAATGATATTAATGTATTTCCAATATTAATGTATTTCCAATTTTACGAATCTGACATAATCTTCCAAGTGTAATTATTAAATAAAATTTTTTCAGACGTTACCTGGAGGTGCGCTCTGAGGGCTGAAGACCATCACCGTGTTGCCGATCGTTGTGGTGAAATCCAGGAAGCCGTAGACGGTTTGCGTGACGAAGTCATTATTTGTGGCTGCTGGTTCGATCGCTGCAGCTGCATCCTCCGGGAAGCTCTTGTAAACTTGCGCGGTGGACACTGCAACTGCACAAAATCACGAGCTCACAAAAATCTGCTTTAAGTTGCAATACGCCCCAAAATTGATTATAAATATATACATAAATGCGTTATACAATTTACAGATGCAAAGTATATTCTAAAATAATTTGGGAATGTAGAGGGAAGATATAACGCAAGCGATCGATTGGTCCTTTCCTTCAGACCATATTAATTAAATTATTAAACTTTATCCTATCTAACATTCGTAACGGCTCAAAGAAATTTCTAAAAATTGATAAAGAAAGAAAACTTTTTGGCCGATAACTTTTTGCGACGCGGTCGACTGAAGATTTCTGGCAAACCTTGAAACGGGAAGCTGTGGGATGCTTCTTAATTAATGAACGAAGCGTAGGGAAAGATCAGAAAAGAGGGGGCGAACACAAGGGATTTGTTCTCAGCGGTATAATGAGTTCGACACGTGTATACTGTACTATATCTAATATATTTATCACAGAGGTAAAATGGCTGCTTACCATACACGTGTTACTTTACATATGAGACTCGACTGCGCTTTACATAAAATTTTGCATTTATTAGCGATGACATCAGTTCAGATACTCACCGTACGCTAGAGCTGCGACGAACACGAAGTATCTCGGTGTCATTGCGCTCAGTCTGATCTCATCCTACGCGGACACACGAATCTCGCGAAATCTGAAAGAGTAAATAAGAAGAAACGAACGTGAGAAAAAAATTTCTTGCTATGTTAATCGTTCTGCGTGTGACAGTCCGATGTAGCGCTTAGTATGTATAATAGCCATCATAATAGCTTCACTTTTTCATGCCGTGCGTACCCGACAAAAATATATCACGTCACCCGTTCGCCGAAATGCAAATAAACCGGAAATATAAAAAAAATTATTCTTGCAAGATACCGCAAAGATATATAATTACAATTTTTATAATCACTTAATTACAATTATTCATGCATAACTGTATCTTATGCTATTTTACGATTCGACCAGGCAAAATAATTTGTTGAGTTACATTTATCATATAATAAAGAATAATATTTTCTACGATCATGAGAGAATCGGGCGGTGATTCTCAGACAATTACGTAATTATTGCAGTTGCAACCGGCCATTTACAACCATCTCCTGGGACGGGATAAAAATTGCGTGTTACATCAGCCGCGCTGAAATATGACACATTACCGTGTTATTTTGCAAAGTACCGTTACTTCTCCTCTCCTATAACAATTAACGGTTATGTAAAAATACTATCGGATTTTGCTTCATTAGAAATAACAGCCTTGTCGATTATCCTCGCACGCGCTCGTCCCATTGCGGAATTGCTAATTATCAATCTCCTACGCGAAAGATCATGCTCTCGGATTAATGTAATTACATCTCCATCTCTGCGTGGAAGAAATATTAGTATTACAATATTTCTTCCGCGGAGAAATGGAGATGTAGCTGCGTAAATCCGAGGACAAGCTCTCTCGCGTAGGAGATTGACAATTAGTAATCTCGGTATTTCAATAGACGGAGGTATCGACGTGCATTTTATCACGGATTTAACAACAGCCATTCGATTTTTGTGTGATAAATTTCTTCTTTTAATAAATGTTTGTTCCTGTTTAAATAAAATTCTAACAGCACATAATATTCTGTACATCCATAGAATGTACGAAGAATATACTTAATATACTTAGAGAGCGGCAGTGTGGTCTAGTGGTAGAGCACCAGACTCGTAATCTGTAGTACCAGGTTCGAGTCCATTAGATCAGGTAAACATGGATACTATTATTTCCGACATTGCGCTACCTGTCGGAAAGAGGATTCCCGGTAGGTAAAACTGGGCTCCGTCTTTCGGGTTGGTCCAAACGGGCAAAGAGTAGGAGTTGTAGGGAAGGATGGGAAGGGTGAAAATGCAAACCCCGAGGGGACGCAGTTATAATTTCTTTATCCTTACTTAATATACTGAGAACATCCTTATATCCTATACATTTGCGATATCCTCCGAACATTCTCAGAGTCTATGTGTGCCTATTATAGAATACTTGAATAAAGTATATTAATAAAGTATATTAGTGAACTCAAACTAGCAACGTTAAAAAACTGAAGAACTTTTCTAGATCTACTGTTTCTTTTTAAATTGATTAGCGGACGTATTGCTTGTTCTGATCTGCTAGCTCACGTAAAACTTCATGTCCCAAGCCGATTAAGCCTCTCAGATTTAGTCTAATTTTTTGTGAGGAGAAGCACCGCACTTCCTACGGTAAATTCAATCCCCTACATCGGGTTTGTTTACTAGCGAACAAACTCTCTGATCGCGTTGATTTTTTCAATTCGTCGCTAAATTCCTTTAAGCGCTCTTTGCAATATGTTATCGGTTAAAAGAGTATGTTAACAATGTTAATTTGTTTTATTCTTTATCTCTTTTTTCTTTTCTTATTGTATCCTTAATTATTATAACTTTACATCTCTTAGCATCTCATTCTGCGTCTTCTGCTGTTGTTAATAATTTGAAATCATATTATTTGTACTAAAGGGTGTACTTTTCTCGTTTACAGATAAATAAATAAATAAATAAATTTATCGGTTTTTTCATTCTAATAAATAAGAAATTTTAATAATCGTTTAGTATTTCCTGATTTCGGTATATTTCGATATGCCTCGATATTTTTATAACTTTGTCAATTTCTTTGTGGATGACGAGACTTTCATTCGCGTGATAAAACATTGACATTGTCGATCGAATTTTAATTCGCCGCGATCTTGCCGCGGCGAGTGAGACGGATAAAAAGAGCGGGGCGATTTCGCGATCGCGTGAGGCAATGGAGTGTCGCAAGTAAAAAAAAATTCCTCCTCGCCCGATCGCTATCTGCTCGAGCATGAGCATTGTGAGGCATGAGCTCGTTCGGAAAACATCCTGTGTGAGGCAAACGCAACAGCGACGCTAACACAATCGCGGCGCGGAAAGTGCGCGCCCGCGCCCGGCGAAATCGTTACGTAACGCGCAACCGCTGCCGCCTTGCCGGTAATCGTTTTACCCTGAAACAATGGTAAGAGGCGCCTCCGGAGAGGAGGCACGATCCGAATCTATGTGATTTCGAATCGGGACTCGGATCGACGCGTGGCGGCCCGAAAAGCGCAACGCGGCTTGCGCTTCTTACTTCTTCTTCTTAGGTCGGTATTCATAGTCCGATCTTATTTCAAGATTGTCTTAAGTAATATTTCAAGATAATACGGTTCTGTGATTGGTTTATCATATATTAAGACTCCAGGTAGCAAAATATGTCATTTTAACGACATTTTAACGTCATTTTGACGTCAAAATGACAACAAATAACGTCATTATTTCCTTATTATTCCCCAAATGGATATTCGGCCCAAATGAAAGGGCCACAGTACCACGAAGTAAAAGGATCAGCTGATCCAGATTAAGCCTCCTCGGGGGAAGGAAGCTTATAGCTAATTAGCCTACGCTTCTTCTATTCTTCGTGAGCGCGTCGTGTGCCGTTACAACGCGCGCCGTTACATCGCCGATCACTATATAGGGTGTCTTGGAATTACCAGGACGTTCATCCGTGGCAACCTTGAACAATGCGAAGACAATCCTTGGCGAAGCCGTCGAGGGAGAGTACCTCGTCTCGCACCTTTCTAATCGTGCATTATCGCAATTAAGCTTCGAATCGAGATCGCGTTTAGAGGTCCGCTCGAAATCGGCCGATCCTGTCGTCGATCTCCCTCGCCGAACTCTCCGGGAGCCTCTCATTCCTAATTTTTAATCGCCCGCTGGCAATTTACATATTCTAATTTTTCTTTTCAGTTCTCCGTTATTCGTTTTATGGCTTATGTATCTTTCATGCGCTCACTTTCGCTGCTTTCCTTTTCGTACGCATTTATCACGCGAGGCGCGGAACGATGCTTCCGTTGAAGGCGTCCTCGTGCGAACGAGGACGCCTTCTTTTACTTCATCTCCGGTTTTCCTGGAGACCCAGAATCGCAATCGGGGGAATCGGAGTAGCGGTGCGCGCTGCGCAGCATCGCGGAATCCGAGAGCGCGGCTCCTTTCACCCGCGTGCTCTCTCACGATCCTGGCGAGTAATAAACGGCCGCGCGAGCTCCAGCTGAAACTGAAAAGCGCGAGCGTAACGCTTCTGATCGCGAGAAGGCGTTTTTGATGATAGGATACGCGGCGAATTATCGTCAGCAGGCGAAATATCAGGCAAAGGTGAGAATTCGCGAATTATACGCGATCTGTTGAATGGAGAACCTATCCCTTGCTATAAAAGTGATCGATATCAATTTATTTGCGGTCATCCGAAATGGCATCTTTATGTGGAATAATTAAAAGTGCAGAAAAAACCCTTTTGCGTTAGAGAAATGATTACAGACGCTGCGTACAGAGCGTTATAATCTGTTTGATTAACAATTATAGTATAATATAATATATATAGTGTATATAATAATTATAACGTAAATATAACGCTTATAACTCAAATGCACTGAGAAAAATTTACTAAATTTCAATAAATGTTTTCTCCAATAGTCCTTATAAAGTATTTTTGTGAATTCAGTTAATATTTTTCGAATGAAAAAAATATTCATCCAATTGAAAACAAATTTTCTAAACCTAATAAAATATTTACTGAATTCAAAAGAATGCTTTATTAGGACTATTGGAGAAAACATTTATTGAAATTTAGTAAATTTTTCTCTCAGTGTGCTATTATAGTCTGGCGATATTTTGGTATTAGAATTTTTATATTAAAATAATCTCAGGAATCTGCCTTTAAACATTGTCACGGTCTTTATGGAGCACCCTATTTGTATATTAATTATAATTATAGTAATCATAATTAATATATTAATATAATATATATAATTATATATAGTAATTATAATATACTATATATATACTATTATATTATATATATATATGTATATATATATATATATATATAGTATTATATATATACTATTATATATATATATACTATAATTATAATATAATTATATATAGTAATTAATATACATGTATATACCATGATTTTATGTTTTTATCCGTTTATTAATGGCAACGTCGATACAGAGAAGTATCTTGCAGCTTCGCGGATTTGTGAAAATGACAAAGGCCGAGATAAAGCAGCCGAAAATATCACCGCGAGAATTCAAGGTGTTCGGGGAACAATGACGACGAGTCATTCTTCGACTCGCGCGAAGGTAAAGAGGAGTGGCCCATACTCTCTCTTTCTCTCTCGTTCTATTCTGCTCTATCGTATACACGCGCATACGTGTGCGGCATGTGTAATGACCTGTAAAAAAAGAAATACCGTGCTGCAATGCGCGTAAATCTCGGTCGAGCACTCGAGTAAACTCTTTCCCGCGCGCGCGACTCTTTCTTGCGATCGAGATGTGTTTTCTTGCGGAAAGAATCGTACGCAAGAAATGTACAATGCCATATTTCACAGGAAGAGAAGAAAAACCTTAGTGATTCACGTTTAAAAATAATTTATACTTAACTCTGTAGGAATTGAATTCCCCCTGCCGCTGTACTTTCTTAACGCGTGATTACATAACGCCTCGTAACTATGTTTAAAAGGAGATTTCTGAGATTATTTGAGACGACAATCCTAATATCAAACTATTGAGATTATAACAGTTTGAATTATAAGCATAATTACTATTATATTAACACAAATTAAAATCGGGAGAAGACCTACCGACGGTCATAGCTGGATCTTAATGTTTAATAATATTTATGTGTGATTTTATTTATATTTTTTAGTTCAATTATATTTCTAGTTCACTATTATATTATATATTATAATTGTTAATCAAATAGAGTATAACATTTCGCATCGCAATGTCATTTCTCTAACGCAAAAAGAGTTTTTTCTGTGCTTCTACACACACACACACACACACACACACACACACACACACACACACACACACACACACACACACACACACACATACACACACACGGAGAAAATTTTATATTAAAAATTACTATTTATGGCAGTAGCCGTGGACCATTGCTGGAATTATAAAAATTTTTACTATGTTTTTACTAAGAAGTTAATAATTATTAACAAATAGTGTATTATTAATATAATTATTAATTATTAATATAATATAATATAATATAATTATTATATAATATAATATAATATAATATAATATAAAATATAATAATTATATTATTATATTATATTATATTATTGTCATTATTAATGTCAATATTAATGTAAAAGTCACATATTAATATAATAATATAATATAATATAATAATATAATTATTAATATAATAACATAGTAAAAATTTTTATAATTCCAGCAATGGTCCACGGCTATTGCTAT
>NJRL01000371.1:69426-117469 GCA_003063815.1 Aphaenogaster rudis
GGCGGGCTAATAGAGCGAGTGTTGCAAATTTTAATATCCCCTTGCCTCCAAATCGCTCGACGTCCGCTTTGGAGATTGTCGGAGTTCACCGCAAAACCGCGTCGGATCGGATCCCAATGTTAGGTAGTCGTTAGGTAGTTGTTAGGCTTGCGAAATCCGCAGGAATCGCTCGCAATGCTCGCTCGCTCGCTCGTGCAAACGAGCGAGAAAAGAGAGGGAGAACGCCGTGCATCTGGCGCGGCTACGCCGCTTTTAAAAACGACCCCCTCGCGTGCCATCGGACTTGCAAAATCGAGGACGGGTTTTATCCTCGCGGATGACAAAGTGCCCAAAGTGCGTTGCGACGTGGCAATGTGCGACTTCGCGCTTTCGATTTCGATTATTTGTCCGCGGTTTGGCAACGGAAGGATTAACGGCCGTGCGGTTGCTCGTCGAATTTTGCAACGATGCTTTACCCATACAGCACAGAAATTGCAGCAACATTGCAGTAACATTGTAGTAACATAACAATATTGCCGAAATGTTGCTGCAATGATCTGTGCTGTCCCAAGTAGAACAGAAAGTCATGATGACGTGAAAATGACGTCAAAATGATGCTAAAAAGAATGACGTTTTTGACATCATTTTGAGGTCATTTTGACGTCATCATGACTTTTTGTTCTTCCTGGGGTATAATCCAGGTTTCGAGTTAAAGGGAAACGACTCTCTTGTGCGATAATAATAAAATATTATTCTGAGAACATAAAATTGACATTTATGACTAATCAGAGAAATATTTTCCATATCTATTCTATTTATCTATTTACGGTTGTGGAACTGATTATTAATTCATTAGCGAGATATCCCGCGTATAGTCAGACAAAGAAGGGAAGAAAAACGTGCGCCGAGATATATCGCGCGATAGCGAAGTCAGCTGTGATTTAGCAACATGTGTAAATTCCCCTGCCGCTTATGGCAGGCAGCGTTGCTGGTTATTCCTTAATTGCTTCCTGATCGCGCGGCCCACGGCCGATCGACCCAGATTCCATTTCTTTCCTTTCGTCGTCGGATTTAAGCGGATCCGCGACGAGATCGAGTCGGAAGCGGAAGCCCCCCCGTGATTTCACTCGGAAGCCCCCCGCGCGCGCACGCGTGTTCCGCCGTGCATGTTCCGCGAGTTTTATTTTACTTTCCACTAACGCAAGTGCATACGTAATGCAGCCGCTATAATACGCATAAAAATGCACCCGCGAAAGCATCGCGCTGGAACCGCCGACAACTCGTAATTACGCTTACCGCAATGGTCGAATCTCGTTCGAGGCGAAAGAGCATTACAGACCGAGAAGTAACGAATTGTAAAATTACAGTGTTTCGAATCTAGAACAAGATCTAGAATCGTAAATCGAGATCAGATTGAATGCCATTTAATTTGAGATAGATCTATAATTCTAGATCTATAATAATATTATAGACCCAGAATTTATCGAGAAAGAAAAGAAAGAGAAAGAAAAGGGGGAGAAGCGAAAGAGATTTTATAATTCTCTAGATCTATAATTCTAGATCTATAATAAAATTATAATGAAGGACTATGGCAATCGGGCACATTTCTGTGCAACCAATCCGATTGACTCCAAACTTGGCACAGACACTTCTTACCGCCTCTAAAGACGTCCAGTAATTGTCACTTAGTGAACAAATCGATCCAAGGTACCTAAGATATCCAAAAACTGGATTTGGACGGCACCGTCCCAGGACAAGTTTGGAGAACAGTGCTCCACACAGCACACTTTATCCTGAGGATATCCCAGAGTGATCCACATGTCTAATTGGACATAATGCGATCCCATGGAGATCCGACGGTTATTGAGATATCCCTCGGATATCTAGTGGATATCGCAATATCGTGTGCTGTGTGGGGCGCATGTCTACGGGGGACCTCGTAGTGAACCGGGGGCACTTAATGCGAGATGGCAGACGATTGATAAAATAGATATCGAAACAGAATTCTCCTGATAAGGTAAGCGAGCACATATCGTCAATGAGAGAGTCGTTCTTTTTGTTTCTGTCTCTCGGCCAGGTACGCTTGTTTTTCTTGATTCAGCGACCTGATCTGACTAATTCTTTCTGGTAAGAATCTTGTTTATCTCTATACGAGGTCCCCCGTAGACATGCACTGTTCTCCAAACTTGTCCTGGGACGGTGCCGTCCAAATCTGGTTCTTGGGCATTTTAGGTACCTTGGACCGATTTGTTCACTAAGTGACAATTACTGGACGTCTTTAGAGGCGGTAAGGAGTGTCTGTGCCAAGTTTGGAGTCAATCGGATTGGTTGCACAAAAATGTGCCCGATTGCCATAGTCCTTTCTTTCTCTCTTTCCTTTTTATCCAAAATTTAATATACAATAAATTAGAAATATGAATTTGAATTGATAGAATCTAGGCTTATTCTAGGTTCACGATTTAACGTAAGATAAAATAAAATTACGTGAGTCATATATACGTGTAAAAAATAGCGCAAAATTAAGGGAAAGATAATAAGACTTTCTAATGGATGCCGACCACCGCTTCCAAACAAGACAAGTTTCAATCATATCCGGCGCTCGATTCTATCCGTTCTAATTAAAAAAAAAAAAGAATCCGTGCTACGTTCAGGGTCAATGGGATTGCGAATTGCGACAGTTCTCTCCGTTCCGTTAATTACCGCCCTTCGCGGCATTATCGCACGGTGTAACTATGTTTGGGATCGAGGCTGCGGCAAAAGTGTGCGTAAAAACGGGGCGTGTGTGCAAAAACGGGAGCAGTGAACGTACAATTCGCACGCACACGCTCGCCGTCACGCGTGCGGACCGCGTAAGATCACGAGCGCGGACGACAAGCCGCACGTGTCGGAACAGAAATACCCGGCGCGGACCGCACGTGACCGGGGACCTCGCTTAGAAAGCGAGCTTGGGCCTCTCTCAGGAATGTCCATTTAGCAATCGCTCTCCATCGCCGGCCCCGAATGGAAACGATCGCCGCCGCGCCGTCGCGATTGAGTCGAGTGCCGAAAGAATGACGCGGTCGCGAGTCGGGATCTCGCCAACTTTTTCGTAGAACCCAGCTAGAAATGATTGGTCGAATCGACGTCGATTCGACGTCTATGCGTCGATGAATGGTCGATGTCAAATACTGGCTGATACACGCAAAGAACGATTTTGCTGAAATATCTAAAAATTTGGCCAGATACAGATCTGAAAGTAATTTTGTTAGACCATCAAAAGTAACTATGTAGGGCACTCAAACATGACGATAATGCTGCAAAAGTTTTGATATTCTAGCACTATTTTGGGCATCCTACATATAGTTACTTTTGATAGTCTAACAAAATTATTTTCAGATCTGTATCTGGCCAAATTTTTAAATATTTCAGCAAAACCATTCTTTCTGTGTATTTTTGTCATTTTTGCCCTCATTATAATTGTTTTTATGTTAATTGAACAATTGCGAATATTTCTATAAAATTCTCATTGTCTTTCGGTCAATTCTGTATCGAATTGACACAAAGTCGGAAAGCACAGTATATGTATACATATATACTGTTTATTCGATGTAGAATTAGTCGAAAGATAATAGAAATCTTATAGAAATAGAACAGAAACTTTAATATTCCTAAATCGCCAGTAAATAATTAGCAATTAACAATTATCTTATAGAAATATTTGCAAATGCTCAATTAACATAAAAACAATTATAATGAGATCGAAAATAACAAAAATATCAGCCAGTATTTGACATCGAATTCATCGACGCATCAACGTTGAATCGACTAATCATTTCTGGCTGGGCAGAAAATAAAGGGGTAGTCGAGCTGAGACTATCGAGATACAAATCGGGAACGAGCGAATTGTAAAAACTTGAAAATTAACGTGTTAAGATAATCTAGAGCGCACTTGTGAGACGTTAAGAAGTTATGTGAAACTCGAGGGGCCCATAAACCTCTCGTAACGATCGGAGTTATAATTATCGATAGTAAAATTTTTAATTAGAAGTATAATTAGAAATAGTATAAAGCCAGAAGTATAAAGTCAAGAAGTATAATGTCGGATAAAGTCAAGCGGACTTGGACTTATATAATTTGTCTTGTTTAGGAGTGACAGCATTCATCGGAAGTCTTAGCACTTTCTTCTAAAATTTCACGCCACGTTTTTACATTTCTGATTGCATTTGTAAATGATAATTTATATAATTTATATTTAGAAATAATTGTTAAAAAATAATCACATCACATTGTCATAAATCATATTTAGAAATTTTAACTAAACCGTAAGGATAATTGAACGATATAAATAAATCATTTCTTGAGCATCTTTTGAGAACAACCGAGAAAATTTATTATTTTTCATTTAACATTAAAATATCTGATTTTTGACAGAGAAACGGAGATTTACTGCGAAGATCTACTGCTGAATCCTAAAATTGCGAAAGATTGTTACGATTCTAAAAGTTAGCGCAGTACCTTCGAATTAAATTTACTTATCGGATCTGAGTGAAAGCTGTTTTGTTCCGAAATATGCTAATCGATATAGTGACTCTCGCTTTTTCGCGCGTATATCGCGCATCAGGTGTACTGCGCACGTAATATAACGCAACGTAATATAAGCGATATCCCAACTACAAGCAGGAGTACGTCGCCACAAGGATGCCGTAGGGAACGTATAGACGGTGCAAACAGTTATACACTTTCACTTGAATCTCGCTCAGCTTTAACGGCTAAGGGATATACACGGTGTCCACTGTCTTCCTCGTCGAGGTCACATCTCGATTATGCAAGGCGATATCAAAGCGATAGGCAATGCATCAAGAGTGGCAGTAACAACTCCAACAGCTGAGATGACTAATCTTAATTATTGTTCTATAATAATCAACAGCCAAGAAAATAATAATCAATAACAAGGCAAATATCAATAAATATTTCTTTATGAACGTCAATGTATTTTTTTTCCTCTAAGAATATTCTTTTAGATGTCTTAAAGGATTAGCGAATATCGTGAACACAATGTAACGGATGTGCATAATGGTGTAAGTACTGTTATATAATTAAAGCTTGTAATCTCAGAGTAGAGAGTTTATGACTTGAGTCTTTCTTTCTTAATCAATTAACCAATCCATTTGCTCGAATCTTCCGATAGCAATTAAAAGTCGAAAGTGATTCGCTCAAAATTTCGCTTCGAGTGACTTCGTTGCTGCCGGCAGCAAGCTTATTTGTTGTTGAAGCGCATCGCCGTCTCGGATGCGACTGAATTCCCAGGAGTATCGTGAGACGAGGATGACATTCACTCGTCCATTTACAGCGCGCGATCGTTCATAAGAAATATTTCTGCGATCTACGCGTACCTCGCGCAACATCCACCGTTCGTTTTCCGGTTGGCGAACTTTAGTCCGGGACCGTATTTCGGGAACATCACTTTATTTAAGAATATATTGTTCTTACGTATAAAATTTTATATAAAACGGATAAAACACTTCTGAGAAATCTTTCCGCACTGGATCTTTTTTCTGTACGAATTTCAGATAAAATGAGTCTCGGTTATAATATTAGAAATTTATCAGAGCGCAGCAATTATAAAGTTATAATATAATATAATAAAAATATACGGAAATATATATACGCGAATGTAATAATATATTTTATTATTTAATGTCTAAAAAAGTCGCAGTTTTCCTTTCATAAAATTTTGGTTGTAATATATCTATATGTATATATATGTACACATATCGTGGTGATCGTGGTGTAAGAGTTGCGCGTCTGCTTTCTGTGCCAAAGATCCAGGTTCAAATCCACCCAGAACATATCAAATTTTTAATTGATCACCACCTCTCGGAAGGCAATGGCAAACCACTGAGAGTACCTTTGCCAAGGCAGTCACCCATGGAGCACCATGGTGACCACTATTCTGTCAAGAGTAATCAACAGACAATAAGAAGAAGAGATAATAAATCCCATACATACATATGTATATATATATATATTTAATATACATATTAAATAGATCTTAAGCGGCAATGATAGCTCAGACCGCGGGTCCAGCCTTACGCGCCGCTTGTAAATAAATAACTCCCCGCACGCCTAGCAACCTTGATTGCTGGGCGGCCGTATTTCGCGCTTGCATTTGACTAGTAATAGTAATACTTAACTATTGCGAAAATTGCAAAATGATAGAGGACTTTACGACGTCAGTGGAGCCCACTGTATCTGCACACAAAAATAGTACCAAATATTCTGTGATATCCTTTCATGGGCGTCCATGACAGGATGTCCATGATATGGAGGGGCATATGCCCCTCCTTGCCCCCCCTCATGGGCGCCCACAGGATATCACAGAATATTTGGTACTATTTTTGCATTATTTATGAATATAATGTAAAAATAGTACCAAATGCCTCCCCCTGGATTTTAATTTTTTCAATTTAGAATGATTTTATGATTGACAACCAGATTTTAACCTAACCAATTTTTGTTTGAAATTTATACACTTGTGCATAAATATTTCTTTAAAAAATATTATTTAAAAATATTAAATAACGTTCGTTTAGCAGAGCCTTACAAAAATAGTACCCCTAAGTGTATTTACATTTCTGCCCCCCCCTTGAAAAAAGTTGTAAGGGCGCCCATGCATCCTGTATATTAATATACATATTAAATAGATCTTATATAGATTATATATATAATCTACAAAGAGAGAAAATCCATTATATATGTAAATTGAAATGAACAATTTTATAAATACCTTTATACCAGTGACCTACTACATAAATATTTCACATATTATACATATATATGTATAATTAGTCGCATTCTTTCGATAGTGAGATTTATGTGGTATTTAGGTTTCATTGGTATAAAGGTATTTATAAAATTGTTCTTCAATTTACATATATAATGGATTTTTTTCTTTGTAGATTACATATTAATATTGTACATATTACATATATATTACATGTTATATATTATAACTAAAATTTTTTTAATGAAAAGGTAACTGCGAATTTTTTAGACATTAAGTAATAAAACAAATTGGCGTCCTCTGGCTAATTGCTTTTTTAATAACTTAAATTAATTTTTGTACTGTTAATAGAATTAAGTTTGAACGGTCTTCTTCAAGAGTTCTTGAAAAAAAAGTGGATGAAAACATTGTCGCATTAACCCGATCTCTTCGTTAGCATCGAAAGTTTGCGACAGAAAGAAGATCGGTTCGGTGTCCTTCTTGCTTCTCTAACTGGAAAATTTCGTCGCATCATCTCATCTCTCCTCCTACAAATTAAGCGCAGATACGGACGAATACTCTCTCGCGCTTTCTCTCGTATTCAGCTTACATGAAAGTGACACGATTCTTTATTCATCGGCTGCCCTGATCGCGCGTTTGTCCTCGAACATCTTTCACGAGTCGAAGAACGCGATGTATAATACGCGGTACACGCGCACGTGTATTCCGAATAGGTTTTTTAATTCATTCTAGGCGACTTCAATCAAACTCCGATTAATTTAATATATTTTGACAAAACGAAACGCGAATCGAAGTCTAATATCTTTGAAATTCAAATTTCGCGATTTACTTCAGTCTAATTGATTATTCTCGGGTTTTAATTTCCTGAACGTAAAATTTGAATCAGATTTAATCTATGTTATCTTCTAAAGTACTTAAAAGTAGCACCATCTTTCAATCCTGCTTCATAAATAATGCAAATATTTTAAAGCGCCTCTCAACGCCTCCGCTAGACATTCGCCTTGGAGTTGTTTCCATAAACAATTAAAGTTAACTGATTACCTGCCTCTCTTCTTACAAACATGATTAAACAGAAACATAGAATCATCCAAGTGTCAGTTAATTTTTAAGCGACATTAATGGAAACAATAAAACACTTTTATTTTAGATTTACCAGATTTAAAAAACAGTAAAGAAACTTCCATATAATATAAATTAATTAAAATAATTAAAAATAATTAAATTAATTAAAAAATTTATAAGCTTTTAATTCTCAAAAAATTATAGACTGAAACCCTACATGAGAGAATATAAATAAGATAAATTCTTATGCAATATAGAAAACGATAAATACATGTATAAAGGAGAAAATAAGATATTATTAAATTCTTATTATAAAATTAAAATTTTGCTATTTATATATCATGAGCTAAATATGTGCAAATTTTGAATGACACAGGCACAGAGACTTTTGACAATTATTCCGCCACGTGACGCGGGGTCTGATAGGAATAACGGAGTGAAATGTTCGTCTGTTCTTTACATACCGAATCGCGCGAAACGCAATTATCCCGGGCTCGATTTGGAGATGCTCAACTCGCTGACAACTCGCGGTGCACGGCACTCGGCATGCCAGCTCCCAGCTCAACTCGGACTGACTGCATGGGTCCTGGGACCGTGTCGCGGGGCCCTCGCGATCGCAGCTTGCTTTCACTTGGCGAGTACAGCAAACGATACCGCCGTGCGGATCGCCGATCGCTGATAAAGACACGGATTTGATTCGGCTTAACACCGCTGAATGCTCGGTGTGCTTCGCGTAGAGTCCATGAGCCTTAATAGTATTCCGTTACGCTATGGTTGATATTACATTGATATATGCGTTGAATGTAACATTGAAATACCCCATAATCTTGAAATTTCCTTTGTATTGAATTTCTCATTTTTGGTATCAAATATTTGGTAACGCTGAATATATAATTCTCCGTCTCTCAAATATGTGATAAATACCCCAAGGTATTTAGACATTAATATTTCTATAATCGAGATACCAAAACAATCTGCATAATTAATTTTAGATGTTATAGTATTTTACACAATTTTCTCATAGCATCGAAATAGTACATATATATGTAATTATTATTGCATATTATGGCAGTCCACAATTATTGTAATATAAATATAAAAATATAATAATTTCCTATTATCTTCTACCTCTCCGATTATATCGTGCGATTAAGGAAATCTATGAAATTATTTGTATGAGAAAATTGTTTTAGCTTTCTATAAGGGGATATTATATGACAATCCGCATAATGCAGTATATATGTACAGCTTATTAATAAAAAAGTTATATATACAAATATGTGCAACACCAACATAATAAAAATTTGATATATAAAATAACTTAGAGCATCTTTGTTCAAAAAGATTTAAAAGATAAGATATATAAACTTTAGATTATATATAGAAGGATTAGAAAATTGTTCAGCACGAGTCCTCGTCCTCCTCTTCGATGGGAACATCTTCCCGATGTTGTTTCGGATTCCATCGACGCCAGAGTAATTCTCTCACCGTGAATTCGGAAAGTATTTCGGGGCTAGTCGCGCTGATATCCCGAGGTACCGATGATGGCCATAAAACTTGCGCGAAAAGTATTTGCTATTATTTGTAAATAAAAAATAAATATAAGATTACATATTCCTTAGTAAATTAGAATGTAAATGGCTCTCTCTGAATCTACTCTATATATTGTATTTACAGATAATTGCATGTTTACCTTAGAAGTAGTTTCGGAGAGCCTTTCAAATCCAACCAAACTATTCCATGTCATGGATCGTGACGACATAGTAGAATCTATAATTAAAGAGTCCGCATCCGCTACTTCTACTATAACGATGTAAGAAGCATGATAAAAGGGTGGTCCCTCTTTATAAAGCACTGAAACATTTATTAGTATTTCAAATAAAATAGTAATAATAGCAATGAAATAATAGTAATAAAAATATCACTAAAAGAAATTTTTTAAGAGAAAAAAGATTTAAAAAATTATAAAGTCATGTTGATATGTAAAAATCGTAGATATGATAAAAGCATATTCCATAATACATTTTCAAATAACAAGTAATGAATACTAACAGAAGTCACCACCATATTTTAAGCCGGGTTTGACCACCCAACCTTTGCTCCTATAATAGTGATAAACTACATATTTTTGTAAAAAATCTGGCTTCTCCTTGCAAAAGTACAACCACGCGCTGTTGATGTCCAGCAGACTACCGTCGAAATGAATCACTTGCAGGCAACCTAATCCAAAAAGGAGAAAAAAGGTCTCTTCGAAGGTGAGGTGCAGAGCTTCTCGAACGGGAAAACCCTCGTTCTCGATTCTTGGCTTAATATTCTTCAAATAATTCTCGGTGTCCGAGTCGCTATCTGGCAACACCAATAGTTTTCCATGCTGATTGTCATCCTCGTTCATACAATCGCTTTTGAAATCGTAATAATTCAATTTCCAATATTCTTCCTCCTCTTTTCTCTCTTTTGGGCTGTTCTTGTTATTGTGAGCGTTTGGCGAACTTTCAGCATTATCATATTTATCCGAGTCCCTATTTATAATTACGCATATGTCGTCTTCCTCCGCGGAATCTAGAGTGACTTCATCGATCTCTACATCCTTCGTGCCCATCTCGTTTCTCTGTTTATTTCCATTTTCGATAGAATTAGATGGGATCTCAACAATGTCGCCCATGTTTTCTTCATTGTTATCCGAGATATTTTCTCCCTCGCATTGAGAGACTGCTTTAGCATCTACAATTATATCATAGATTTTCGCTGTATTTTAATAACATCATCTTATATTATCATAATTTTACTTTGGATGTTATTTTACAAAAAAAATGCTATTTTCAAATAGATAAGGCTAAAGATAGGCTCGTTTAATGCAAAGCAAAATGAACAAGGAACGACCAAATGACGAGCAAAAATAATTGTTAAAAAATTAGAAATATAAAGTTATAAATTGTTAAAAAATTAGAAATAAAATGCTATTTTCATTCATTAATACTTCGCAGCGAGATATATTTTATATGTCATGAAATGTTTTTTTATTACACACCTTTGTACTCGGCAGAGTTCAACTCTTTGACTTCCTTGAGCCATTTCTGTCTGCAAAGCCACTGTCTGTTCCGAACAACTGGCGGTACTCCATATCTTGCTTTGCCAAACGATGGATAATTACGCGACAGTGATCCTTTGCCAAAAAATCCCTGCGGACGGAAATATTCATTTTGTTGTTCGTAGCAAAAATTACTCTCTGATAAAATTTATCCTTACCATAGAATGTACTGCAGCCATCTCTTCAGGCTCAATTATACATGAACCTACATCTGTGAGATGAGCCGTGTACACTGGCCATTCTTGTGCTTCATTCAGTGGGATAGGAAATGGTAACTGTGGCTTCAACTTCGTTCTTTTCTTCTTTGGTTCTCGCAGATTCATGTTTTAACTACAAGCAGATGACAATATAAAATTTTGGAAAACATTTGTTACAGCATTCAAATATATATTGTGAGGTATATACTGGGACGAGTCATAAATTCTTGTACAGCGTTAGTAATTGTTGTTAACAGCAATAATTAACAAAGCTGCTCAATAATTTATAACTCACTCGAGTATAATGCCATGAATCTATAATAAATGTCAGAATTCAGAGAGAGAGACCAAGACTGTAATTCTGTGGCTAAGACTGGATAAATTGCAGTGCTAAATAATAATGATTTTTCTTTTTACGTAATAGATGTGATTTTTCTCTTTATATAAGAGCGATATAACAATTAATTTTATATAAGAAAGGTATAGTGATTAATTTTATATAAGAGATATAACCTATGAAAATAGAAATTTTCTTTTACACAAAAATTATTTTATGCAGAATTCCAAATACATGTCTTAAATATGATATAGAACGAGGAAAATATATTCTTACGTTTATATTATTTATTATCAATTATTAAGAGATTTACTCTTTCGAATAACAGTTGATGACTGGATTAGATGGGAACAGGGTTTTAGAGGTTAAGTGAAACGAAGTATAAACATGTGCCGACATCTAATCGTCATCATTACAGATATAAATATTGGAACTTTATTTTTTTTAAACTTAGCGTTTACAGTCATATGGTAATACCAGGATAAACGACCAGTATAAAAAACCATCTACAAAATATGATCTATAATTATCTATATACCAGAACCTTTCTGATCAGATATAATTTGATTTGAACTCCGACATCATGAAAGTATATACAAAAAAGAATAAAAAAATATATTTCGCTATTTATTATAATTATTTGCAGCAACCAATCGCTTCAGTCGTTAATTGAAGAAATCGGAGGGTTCGATGGAATGTGGTCTGTTCTTTGTCGCTGCACTTTTGAACTAGTGCAACAAGTTAGAATGAAAGAAAATATATTTGTCTCGTTTTAATTTATTGCACTAGTTCAGAAGTGCAGCGATGAAAAACAGACCAATGGTTTTAACGAGTTTGTAAAAACAGAACTCGGGGGGGGGGGGGGTGTATAAATTCGTTCCAGCACGAAAAATAATCTAAATTAATTCTTCAAGTCTTTGGAAAAATAAATTCGACCCACTGCACCAATCCTTCATCTGTATATAATGTGTCTGAATTTTTCAAATTTTTCTTTTAACATCCTTCATGTAACAATTATTTCGCAGCGATTTCCAGCATTTCCCTCACGTCGACTATTTTCTCCCGCACTTTTCCCCGCTGCCTGCCGCGCTCTTGTTCAACGCGATCAATCTTCTGCCAGTCTTCATAAGACACAGTCTGGATATCCTCGAATTCTACGAGGTCACGTAGACCACCTTCCCAGCCCGGGCCTCCAATTATGTTCGAGGACATCAAATCGTTGTACATCAATCTGGCGACTTGGAACGCGTTTGTCATAGTCGTCAGGATGACGCCGGTTGGACCGGTGGCTGCCCATCCCGCGGCGTAGAGATTTCCTTCGACCTTACCGTTAACGTTTTCCACGTATCCCTTCTTCGTGTTAAACGGTATCGAGCTATCTATTTGAACAGACTTGTAACCGATGCTGCGCAGAGCCAGACCGCACGGGATCACCTCGAATTCGCCTGTCGGCTCGGCTACCTGATCTTGAATCGTCTCTCCCTGCAAACGATTGATGGCAAATCTGACGCTCTCTAGTTCGTTGCTGCCGTTAAACTCAACGGGGCTGCGTAGGAAGATCGGATGCAGCTCTTTAGCATGTACTGAGTCGTTCTCGAATTCTTTTAAAGACTTCAACATGAGTTCCGTTAGTCGTTTCCGGGGTCTATCCAAGGTCGGCACAATTGCCTCCACGTTTTCGAAGTCTTGCTCTCGCCAGAAAGTTTTGCAGCTCTCCAGCTTGAGAATCTCACGTAGTTCTGCAGTCGTAAATGCAGCCTGCAAAGGCCCTCTTCGCCCGATCATGGAGACTTTTTGGACTTTACTATGACATAAGGCTTCCAAAGCATACGACGTGATGTCAGTACCCTAAAATAACCAAGAGAGATTTCAATTAATAAAATTGAAAAAAAATTGAAATTGTATAATTCAATCTTTAAGGATGTTCAGGCATTACGAATAAAATTATGAAAACTCGCTGAAACCAATTGGACTCTCTGTAGATTTCATCATAAAAAAAATTCTGTTAAAGTTTGAAGCTGCTTAGGAAGCTTGTTACTGAAAAAATTAAATAATAAAATTACACGTAGTCTTATGGAAAATGGGGGAAAAATTATTATATCTCAGTGAAAAATGATGACAAAAATACGAAATTTTGCAAGCAGAACGATTAAGACTACATAATTGTCTATACCAATTTTTAGCTTAATTAGGAGACTCGTTTTTTTTATTTAATGATGTTTATGTTTAATGTTTATTTTTATGTTTGTTTATGTTTATGTATATTGTCTCGACTCGTTTACATATGCTCAAATACAGATAAGAAGACTATGAGTGACACGTACACTATCGAATGCCATGCAATGTTGCCAAAAATGCGAAAAATGATTTAACTCTTGAAACTGATTGTACATAAGCAATTTAACTTTTAGCAGGAAAAAAGTACCTGTACCGCCTGAACATCCTTAAAACTCTTTCATATATTATTTTGTATTGTTATCCATATTATTGATAGAAAATTTAAAATAAAAAATTAGAGATTTAAGTGCTACCTTGAGTTTGTCGACCGGCGTCAAAAGAATTCTCGCGACATCCATAGCCACGTTGCCTTGACCCAGGACAAATGCTTCTTCTACGTCTAAATTAATCTTTAAATCTTTATCATCTGGTACTCCATTGTACCAACCAACAAAACGCCGAGCTGATATCACATTATTTAAATTTTCGCCGGGTACATTGAGCAATCGATCTTCTTGAGCGCCATAAGTCTGGAATAAAAAACAAAAGAAATAATGATTAATTAAACAAAAATTCATACATTTATTCATACATTAATACTAATTAAAATAAACAATTAGATGAGTTGATATAATAATTGCTACTTATTAAAAATTTAATCATTGTAATATATATTTAATTAAAAGTAAGCAACAAATAAAAAAATATAAGCACATAATATAAATATAATTGCCAAAAATTTATATTATATATATATATATATATATATCTCAATATCTTTAATAAGTTCAAAATACTTGAATACTTTTAATTATTGATTATAAAAATTAATCCTTTTCTCTCTTTATAATTTATATTATTAAAACATTATAATATTTAAAATAATGTATAATTCAATATAAATTATAATTAAAGCAACTTATATTTCATAGATAAAATTACAAATTCAAGAAATAAAAGTGTTAATTGTATTAAGCAACAGTATAATTCTAATTTCGATTATCAGACACATACCAACAATACAGCATCGTAGCACCTTCTCAGATCTTCGATGGTAATGACCGTGCCAATTTCAACATTGCCTATGAATTGAACACGTGGGTTGATTGCGGTTTTATGAAACGTATTGAGGACGTTCTTCACTTCCGGATGATCCGGAGCTACTCCATAGCGTATCAGACCAAAGGGAACTGGTAGTTTATCCACTATGTCGATTCTCACGTCACTTGAATCCTGTTAATCAATTTCGCGCAAATTTATCTTCATTTCCTCATTTCGCATGGGATATTTATAGTAATTATTTAATAGACAATTATTATACGCATACAAACTGCATATAGTATTCTTCAGAAGAATTAATAAGATTGACATTTTCATTAATTATAATATAATTAATTTATTGTTATTACCTTCAGCAACTTTTGAGCCGCGTAAAAGCCTGCCGGACCCGCACCGACAATGCATATCTGAGGTTGTACGGTATATAATGAACGGGTGCAATACTTGAGAATGTTGTGTTTCATCTTTACGTGCGCCGGGTGTTACACTGTTACGTTTCGAAAAAATCGTCGAACCCTCGCACAACGCCGTTCCGTGACAATATCCTTTTTTTAGGAAGAACACTTTTCAGTCACTGTTTTATGCATTAAACATGACCTCAAAACACTGGTTATCCTACTTGTTGCAAAACAAGCCCAGAATGCCTTGGATCTGAAAGTATTTATTAGCCCGTGTTATTTGTCCGTTCGATTAAGGCCCGGTTTCACCAACGCGAGTTAATCTAATCGGTCGATTAAACTATATCTTTGTCTCTCTTTAAGAATGTATCTGAAAAGAGACAAAGATATAGTTTAATCGACCGATTAGATTAACTCGCGTTGGTGAAACCGGGCCTTAGTTATCACCGCGTAAAATTATCGGGAAATAAGATTTAAACGAAAGCAGAATGTAATTATGACAAATAGGAGCAAAATTAAATTTTTTCGTTCATATTGTAAATGATTTTGCTCTTATCTTATGATCTTGCCAGTGTTTATTTGAAGCTAAATATTTTCATATTTTTGTAAAATAACAGATTGTTGGTGACATTGTTTCTTCACTTTAATTCACAAATAAAAACAGAGAAACAAGACAAATTAAAATTATCTAAAAATAGAAGTAAAATATACGGTTCTTTTTCTGAGCGAAGGAATTCTTATAATTTCCAATAATTATAGCACAAATATATAATTACCATTTCCATTTTATGTTATATCTTCTCATGCATGCAGTCAATTTCCTATTTATGACTTTTTTACATTGCATATTTTACAAAGTTCTGCGTATGTATATTATTTACAGTAGACGAAATATTTACAGGATAATATTTACAGATTCACATTTATTATTCACATCTCTATTTAAAATTTATGTACAATCAAGTATACAATCTCCACATTGCTACACCTTTTTACCGCCTATTGTATTGATAACGTGACGAACGTACAGTTTGATCATCAGATGATTTAGTAGCATCATCACGGGAAACAGGTCGCATTCTAGAAAGAAAGTCCGTTGTCAAACGTCTACCGAGTGTAAGGCAATAAGTACATTTTCGATGCAAGTGGCAATATTCTTTGTTCAAGACCGAAATGGTTTTTCTCATGTATATCAATTCTTAGAAAGAATTGTACATTAAATACAAATAGAGAAAAAATCATTTTAATTTTTAACAAGGAATATTGTTTTGTTCACCAAAAAATGCACCATTGCCAAATTCATGTATAAAATCTAACGATGATATATTTGTGTAAAATGCTATCAAAATGGATATCAAATGGAATGGCGTCTGTAAATCTTACCATATAAAACCGTCATAGGTATTATCGACCAAATTGACATATTTTCTTTGCGTGCGTTATGTGATGCGGTCAGAATTTCACGCAAATAATTCAATACTTTCTCATTGCGCCGATAAGTCTCCAATTTAAGACGATAGCCCTCATTATCATGAACCTCTATGATGATCTTATTAAAGGAATTTCCCAAGAGATATAAGAGACCAATATTTAACTGTGTTAGCAAAGAATAGCCGATAAGAACGAGTGTTTGTTCGGATTGAAGCTCCTCTAATCGATCATAAATTTGGGCAATTGTCCGATGACTGTCATAATCCTGAACGAATTGAAAGCTTAGTATCTCATGACTCGGATCAATTTGCCGTGCAAGCTCTCCCGCAATTTCTGCTGGTGGGAAACAAATGGTGGAGCGCATATCTTGTATTACGTTATCAATTTTGTTTAATATTTGCAAAATTCTTGGGTCGCAAAAGCGCGAACTGCGTACTTTGTCAAACAATCTTCCCGTTTGTATCTCTAAAACTTCCGGTAATGCCTGTAGCTGCCACTATAAAAGTAAAATGGTCACGTTGTAAATGTATCCATGATTTTTCTCAAGTAAAATTTTCAGTAAAAAATTCATTTTTAAAACTACAGTAATATACAAGCTTCTATGAATGAATTAATTCGCAGTAATCGCATTACTATAAAACTAAAATATTTTGCTGATCTTTATCCTTTTGTTAGTTTCTCAATCTAAATTTTTCATTCTTGAATGTAATTCTCGAGTGTTTTAAGAAAAACGAAATTTCTTTAAGTGTGATAAAAGCTACGCGATACACATGCTTTTTATAAAAAACAAAAAAAAATTTACAAAAACTGACATTCTAGAAACGTAGTTGAAAAATTCGCTTACAACGTAAAATTTTTCTGAAGGCCATTCGATCTCTTTCGCATCGTTCCATATCTGCAAGAGACGCTCTTGCGGCCCTAAGTATTGCCTCTTACAACGCTGATTGTAAGAATCGACATGCAATTTTTTATTCATAAATTGACTGTTGCTCCTCTCGATTATCTCCCGGCCGACTATCTCGTTCGCGGGATCTATTTTATTTAATCTGCAATCTTCGAGATATTTGGCAGTGATCGCTGCCTTGAGAATTGGTTGCACGACATCCTTGCAAAGATTGTCTCTCGTGCGAAACGTTTTTATATTATTCGTTATGATGCAGCATTGATGGTCTTTGAAGAATTTGCTACACTGCTCGATCCTCCGTAAAAAACCGTCTGGAATATCGCGTAGGCTAAACATCGCACTCGCAGGCACTTTGTCATAATAATGCCTGAGTATGCGCAAATATGGTGCTACATAATCTTTGCCCTTGAAATTCATGCAGACGACATATATTTCCGAGTTTCCCCCTTTGCTGGTCGCTGGTTTTGTTACGCTGACCTGATGGAAGGCGCAAGATAGCAGATACATCAGGCACACGGACTGATGTTCGAACAGAGTGAAGAGCTTCAGCAGGAAGTTACCGCCTTTTTGCAGGAGATGCATGCAGGACACCGTCTCGCACAAGTGCAATTGTGCCACGGCGCTCTCCTGCTCTGCAGGCATATCTGTGCAGTCTATACTGCCGTCAGCGGTGACCAGCAGAATCCGTCCTCTGCCGTCGAGGGACTCGGATTTCTCTATCAGAGCGTCCAAGTTTCTCAGGTCCATAATATCGCCCGTGTTATCGGCGCCAAAGCACCAATGGTTTAAAGTGTACCTGATGAATCTATCGTCTGCGACCATATGGTTGTATGAATTTCCCTCACAGTAAGGGTTCAAAGTGGTGGCTAGCCAATCCCATTGCACATCAGGCGCGTTCGTCTTCAGCCAGTGATTCAGAGCGGCCACAAATGCGCCCGGCGCTTCGCAAAGATGCACGGATTTGAGGTTCTTACCGTCTTCACCACAATAGATCTCGTTCAATGGCACTAGAGAAAAGTTGCTAGCAATCTCGTAGAACTTACACCAGGCCTGAGTCACAAGTTCCGCCTGTATGTTCTCTTTCACTGTGCGGACGATATCGCCTGCCCCGTTTGTTCGGTTTGTGTGTTGTTGCCATTTGCTGAGATTAAAGTTGTTCAAGCGACTTTTTACTTCATTCAGATCGTCTTTCACCTTCTGCAGTTTGTCCAACTGCCATGGAGACTCCGTGAACATAGACTCTGGCTTAGGTAATGTGTACGTCTGTGTGTCTCGTTGCACATCCGAGATCGAAAAATGCCTTTCGAACATTATTGGCACCTTAAATGACAGAACAGTAGTCTCATCGTACTTGTCTCGCAATGTCTTTGATTGCTTTGGAGAAAAACTGTTCTCCTTCTGCATCGTTGCGTAAAATAAACTAATTCAGCTGCGTAACCGGAAATTACTTTTATCTTTGTACGTGGTTGTATTCTTACAATTTATTTGATATTCTTCCTGCTAGTTATCATCTCTTGTCTTTATCTCGTATCGCGCCTGAAAGTTGCAGTTGTTCTTTTATTATGTATCAAGATACATAATATATCTTGTTACATATCATATATCTTATTACAAAGAGAGCATGTTTTGTTAAAAACAACTTTTATAATCCGTGAAACTGATTTGCATGAGAATAGTTCTTATGCTCCTCAAATAAATTTATATAAAATCTAAATGATAGAAATGGTGATGATAAAATATGGAGTCCACAAAGCTGTGATAAAAAAATGAATTTATAATACAATAAGATTAATGATAGGATAAGTATTAGTATAATTAATTAGTATATAATATTAGTATAATTTATTAATATAAAAGATTAATATTATATTAAGAGATAAGTTAATGTATTTAATAGCATATTGTTCTCCTTTACATTTTTAATACTTAAAATAAAATGAAGTATATATTTTATTTTATTTTCTACATTTTGTCCCTTTTTTCCTTCCGTCTGTTCCCTTCAAAGTCTAAAAATATGCACGTATTTTGCATGCAAGAACGCAGAGAGGTATGCGTCAAAGATCTCGCGGATTTTGTGTTTTCGAAAATAGGAAAATATACACGTGGCAGATGCAACTAAAGACGACAGACCCGACAAAGTCTCGTCGGGACCTTCGGAAGAGCCCGCTGTCCGATTTCGAGGTTAGTTCTGCAAAGTGCGCACCGGTATTGTCGCGGCTCTGACATAACAAAGGCAAAGAAAAAAAAGATAACTCACCCTTTCAGGAGAGCTCGCGTCGCTCGGTTCGGTCGCCGTTGTCTTTGCCCAGCTGTGTGCGAATGTTACCATCGACCTTTTGCATTTACGTCCGCTCGCTGTGTCACAGTTTATCGCGTTGTGCTCGCGATGCTCGCGATCCGAATCATCAGCGATGTCAACAAAGCAAACGGAGCAAACAAAGGACACTGGAACCTCTTCCTTCCCTGCTACCCCCCGCATCAATCATTTTTCAACACGTCAGCCCTTTTTTTCTGCGTCATTTTTCTTTTCGCGCGTTTTCGCTCGTTTTGTGAAATTGCGAGCTGCAAGTGCAAACCGCAATGGGCGGCGGGCGCAATGCCGCGCGACTTGCGAATCGCATCAGTGGCGCCATCTCTCGTCGAACGTCCGCGGCATTATCGCAGAATGACGTGTATTCAGTATTGTTGAAGAGTGACCGACCAAACTCCAAATGGCAAATTAGCATAATCCGCGATTGAGGACCCATTGTTCTTGGTAAGTTAACTAACAGTTTTAAATCATATATTAATCTTTGTCTAATTTGAAGGAGAAACAAAGAGAGACATATGATTTAACTATTATAATTAGCTTACCAAGACGTTGGAACAACCGGCCCTATCTTTGTCTAATTTGAAAAAGAAACAAAGAGAGACATATGATTTAACTATTATGCCGGTTCTACAATGAGTCGTTAGTCGTTAGTCGGAAGCAAATTGACCAATCACAGTCGAATATTCCTCGAATAATCGATTGTGGTTGGTCAATTTGGTTCCAACTAACGACTAACGACTCATTGTAGAACCGGCATTAGTTATAGCTCACCAAGAAGTTGGAACAACCGCCTCTGACTTGTCGAATAATACTTGTAATAATTTATTAATGGGGATAGAATTATTAACTTTTTGTTGACGGGTACACGGAAAGAACGGTTTTGCTGAAATATTAAAAAATTTGGCCAGATACAGATCTGAAAAATAATTTTGTTGGATCATCAAAATAATTATGTAGGACGCCTAAAGTAGTTGCTAGAATATCAAAACTTTTTGCAGCATTATCATTATGTTGGAGTGTCCTACATAATTATTTTGATGATCCAACAAAATTATTTTTCAGATCTGTATATCTGGCCAAATTTTTTAATATTTCAGCAAAACCGTTCTTTCCGTGTAGAATAGACAGAAAGAAAAGTTAGATCAGGAACGCTGATAAAGTTAATCGCCGTTCGGCTTGGCGAAGACGCTCTAAACGAAATTTATAGTATCTCGGGAGAAAGAAATCCGTGCAAGATGGCGCCGCTCGTACGGCTCGCGAGTGTTACGGGACTATTACTACGTTTACGCGAGTGTTACTTCTGTAGTAACTTACTCAGATTATCGATAATTCACTCCGCGTAAACGATTTGAACCCGTTTACGCGGAGTGAATTATCGTAAGTTACGATAATTTGAGTAAGTTACTACAGAAGTAACGCCTCGCGTAAACGTAGTATATATGGTATATGTAGTTCAAAATTTCCTGATAATTACATATAATAATCTTGTTTCATAGTTTATTCGTATAATAGAATGCATGCACTCTTTGCTTATTACTTCGCGTTTTCTTATAACTTTTTCGATTATCGTGATTAAGGACCGATTGTTCCAACTTCTTGGTAATGCTAACTAACAGTTAAATCATATCCCAGTCAGCCATAAATCTGTCATAGCAAAATTTGCCAAGCTGCTCGCTCGCTACAAATTTTGTAACCAAATTGGCATCAAATTTGGTACAAAATCTGTTAGCAGTTAGATCAAACGTGGTTGGCAGATTGATAGCAAAAAGAAGACAAAGCTTGCTAACAAAATATGAGGCCAAATTAACGCCAAAAACCGAGCAAGATCTGCGCCCTGCGCGGCGGAGTTTGATGCCAAATTCTGCCTCGGTTTTTGGCGTCAATTTGGCCTCACATTTTGTTAGCAAGCTTTCTCTACAAAACACAAGCTTAATGCGGACATAGTTGATGCCAATTTGTTGATATTTTTTTATTAAATTTGCTACAAATTTGCTTACAAATTGCTAACATTTTTCTGACTGGATATGTTTATCTTTATCTAATTTGAAGGAGAAACAAAAAGAGATATATGATTTAACTATTAGTTAGCCTACCAAGAAGTTAGAACAACCTGCCCTGAGATTTTTATAGCAAAGTTACCGTTGAACGATCCTATTTAAATGTATATACAATTTCTTGATAATTACATTTTAATTAATTGCGTTTTATAGTCTATTCATCTCGAGTATGCGTATCTTATTTTGCTTATTATTTCGTGTTCGCTTAGAACTTCTTTAATTATTGCGATTGACTTGAGACTTGCATACAAAGCTACATAATTAAACGATTCTGTTTCAATGTATATTTATTATATCGCGTTAAACAATCTTTTCGCGATGTACCAATCTTGAAGGAATTGTATGTAAGAATTATATGTAATTTTATCACACATGTTCTTTCTACATTTTGAACAGTAAGTTTTATGATCGTCAGATCGTCGTTTCGATTGCCGTGTTCCGAACAAATATCCGCGCGCGATTCGTTTATCATAAAAATCGGCCGCTCGTGGAAATTCGACGCAAGATGGCAACGCTAGTTACGCTTCGCGAATTCCGGTACAGTTCGACACGCGAAATAACTCGCGCGAAATGATCGTCCGAAAGTGTTTCTTTGGCGGTAAAGCAATGCTACTGCTTTGGATTTTACCGAGGACTTCGCTGAAGGATGAGAGGAACATGCCAGTGAAAGGTGCATAATAATTAATTATCTTGTAATGACGTATCACTGAACGATTTAAAATTCAACGCGAATTTGTATCTGTCTGAAAAAATCGAAATGGCTGCCGAATGAAACACCCTGCATTATTTAATTTTTTGATTACTTGTGAAAAAATATTATTATTATTTCATGTCGATCAGACATTTACTTACATTTCGCATCGTCTTACGCTACTATATTATCTTATTGTTAAATTACTTTATTATGTATTTATCAAATAAACTTATGATTTATTATTACATTACTTATAAGTATATTCTTTTTAATTATTTTTTGAGAAGACATTGAATCCAAATTTTAAATCACTTTTTTTAATTTTATTACTGTATTTATCAAATAAACTTATGACTCATTATTATATTACTTAAGTACATTCTTTCCAAATCATTTCTTGAGAAGATATTGAATTCGAATCTTAAATCACTTAATTATTTATTTTATTACTGTATTTATCAAATAAATTTATGACTTATTATGTTATTTAAGTAAATTCTTTCCAAATTATTTTTTGTAAAAATATTGAATCCGAGGGTATAACGAGAAAAATTGTAGACACAGACGTATCTTCTTTCGATATGTATTTCTGATGTACCTTCTTGCGACTTTGCGAACGATTTAGCTTATTTACATGGCGACAACGATTTAATTTTATGAAACAATTTGCAGGAGGCTCGTCGTTGCGATTGCCCCTTCCCCCTGCAGACGATCGTCGTTCTGTAGTCGGCTTCTCGCGATGGATGTGCTGGTTTCATCGCCGGAGTGCAACGCTTGTATGTAAACGCTTCTATTTCCTGTAGCCCAGCTTGCGTAGGGCCTTCAGGTCCACGTCGCCGTAATAGTCTTGGCTGGGAAAATATTTCGTGTGACTTGATCGTAACGTGTGAATTGTGATCATCTTCAACCGGAGATCTTCGAAGTACGACTTGAATCGTAATTCTCGCGTAAACATGGACCTACGCATTGATCTTTTTATGATATTTTATTTTATCGGACTTAAATAACTCCACAAGTCGCGGAATTCGGTTGAAGATCGTGTTAGGAGTTAGGAGTTAAACTAACTTTGAAAAAGAGGAAATAAATAACGGTCGTAATCAACTTTAGTTAATTTGGCTATCGTTATGTTAATTTGTTAATTTTTTTCGCTTCATGCAAAAGTATTTAATTACTTAAGTATTAAATTAATTAAATAATTAATTTGCAATTGTATTTTTTATATCTCAGTTAACGCTAAGATAAGAAAAATTCAAAATTCGACAAAGTTGAAATATAATATATACATACATAAGACAGTGTAATGTACTCTCTTGAAGTATAATATACATTCCTTTCAAATGACGTTTTAATTATAATCGCAACAAAGTTAATTCGGTATATACAGATTCGACACGTGTTAAGATGCTAGTTTTTAAGCTTCAAGGTAAGTTAAGATTTTCAGGCTTTGATTGATACATTGCATACGTTACGATTAAGTTATATACATCATTAGGCAATAGTTTTAACATGCATCAAGTGACTACACAGAATGTCCTAAGAAACAATTAACACTAAGAATTACGAATGGAGAAATATGTCAATGATTAGCAATCGATGAAGATAGATTAGGAAACAGGATTTATAGGGCAAATAGACAGAGAAATTACCTATATTCTCACCACACATTTAGTGTCAAATCTGGCTATCTAATTATTTTCTAATGTACATATAATACACAATGCAATTATACTATTAAATAAATAGCTTTTAGAATTCCATGCAATTTTAATATTACACAATAAGATCTTAGAATCAAATGCGATCTCTTAATATTACATGAATAGATCACTTAATATTACAGGAATTGTTATAAACGAAATTTTATTATCAACATCAAATATGCGGTGAAAATACGAGTCGAGATCTTCCAAGAATTTTCTCTTTTTTATTGTATGGACTTTTCGCTTTACTTAAAGATACACGACAAACCGGTCGATCTTGTTTATGTAATAACGTCAAGAGTCGGAAAGATTTCTGAACTGTAAATTGTGGATTGTGTTAATTACGCGAGTTCGATGGATCTTGATTTCATGCGCGATGTAAAATCGTTGGCTTTTATTTTTTATTATCGTGTGTCTCATTCAGGAATTGAAATCAATGTAATTTCGTTAAATTTAGTTTTTCAGTTGTCTTCCTTCTATCGAGAACAATTTTTGCAAACTTTAGCTATGTTTAACAATAAAAATTTTTAGAAAATATATTTTATTGATCATCTCTGTAATATTATATATATTATTTAGAGATGAATTAATACTGTATATATTATTAAGATAAACCAGTAACTGTACAAGATGATTGTAATAATTGATCAATTTATATAATCAATATATATTTTTAGAAATTTTGCAAAAATGGCCTCAATTGTCGTGTTTTTATTATTACGAAATTACAAGTTTTCAATTCTTATTCTCACGGTAAAGAAGAAAAGGAAAAAAGACAGGAAAAAGAAAGATTAGAAATAGTTGAGAGTGTGTGGATAGATTAGAAACAGTTAAGAGAGAGGATGAATTTTTATTTATTAAAAGGAATTAAAAGAAATCGCCGATGAGGCGTCACGATTAATAT
The DNA here is from genome assembly GCA_003063815.1 of Aphaenogaster rudis. NCBI lineage: Eukaryota > Metazoa > Arthropoda > Insecta > Hymenoptera > Formicidae > Aphaenogaster > Aphaenogaster rudis. The sequence goes on from NJRL01000371.1 coordinate 94,528, forward strand.
AAATTTTGCGGAACATCAGTCCTTTGAGCATTTATCAGGGAATTTTTTGAGAAAATTTTATGCTATATCGATATCAATTATTATCAATTAAACATTGTATCAGCGATAGAAAATTGACAGGATTTTAGAATCTAAAATTTAGATCTGTCTAACCTAAGGGGGGATCTTTAAATATTATAAACTATAATTAACTCTGTGCAATATATGTTGAAAAATTATAATAACATAATTATATCAATTTTGGCAGAAGTTTTGCCAGATTTTTAGAAATTTGTTCTGACAACTAAAAATTATGCTATTAGGTTTTTTAATAGCGACGCGTATTACGTGACATATACAAGCGAACAGAAACTTTTACGTGAATTCTCGGAATTCGCAATTACTCGTCGCGCTAACTGATCGTATATGTGTGCCTCTGTCCCCTTCCTTCTATTCTATTGTAATTACAAAGGTAATGTATGCTATGTGCATCGAGATTTGTGTGGAGACGCGCAGTTAGGGCGACGAGAGGGAATTTCGCGAGAATATATTAGGGCATGAAATTTATAGCAGCTCGATCGCGCATTTCTCATCCTCTCAGAATCTCGCGGATTTTGCTTCGAGATTTCGCCTCGAGATCGATCCTTGTGGGCCGTCGATTGCTTCCTTTCCAAAGAATCCTTTTTATGTAATCAGGGCTGCATTTTTCTTCGATTATGTATGTGTATGCGAATGTATGTTTATTATGCGTGATAGAAGAAAAAGAGAGAAAGAAAGAGAAGGAATGAAAAACACAGAAAAAGCAAGAGACGAAGGATAAGAAAAAAAAAACAGAAACAGAGAAAAAGAAAGAGAGAAAGAGAGAGAGAGAGGGAAGGAAGAAATGTACTTTGATAAATTTATTGGCGTAAAATCAATATAAATTTAAATAATACAAAATAAATCAAAGGGACAACATTGAAAGGTAAAAGATATATAGGGACTTGAATAAGTTTGTGAATATTTTTATTATTAAATTATAGAGAATTAAAATAAAATTGTAACATTAAAAGAAAATTAAATTTTTTGCACGTTTAAAATTTTATATTTTATTAAAAGATGGGGCATAATTATTTTTCTGAATTTTTGAAACACATACGTATGAGTCTCATCATTAAAGAATCATATCATAATAAAAGATCACACATTATTCCTTGCAAGGAGTGCTATTTTAATTTTACAATCTAGATTTTACAATCTAGATTTCGCACTAATAACTTGCGTTGAACAATAGAATTCGATAAAATTAAATGGTAGCAACAAAGAGAAAGAGAAAGGGAATAAAAAAGGTAGAAAGAAAAAGAGAGCGAGACAGAAAGAGATAGAAAGGAAGAAAGGATGTGAAAAAGTGAGGGGATGAAGGGAGAAAAAGCGAGGTAACTCAGGATTTATTCCTGAAGGGGTGAGGGCCTCGTGGGCCCTCCTACTGTTGAGGGCCTAGGTTTGAGGGCCACCGGCTTTCTGGGCTCGTTCTGGATGCCGGCAAGCAGCTCGCTCTTTCGGATGCTCTTCAGGTCCAGGTCACCGTAGTAATCCTCACTGCGGAGCAAAACCGAGAAAAACCCGGGGGTCAAGACATGCTCGGTGCGCACTACTGCGTACTGGCGTGCTCTTGTCGTTATGTTTGCGGACGAGATGCACATGCATACACATAGAGAGATCATACTTGCACTTAGTCGCGAAAATTTGCAAACCGCGCGGTGTCCCAGAATTATTGCCGTTTCTTTTTTTTATTTAAGTATCATATTCTATTTATAAGTATTGTAGAGCAAGCAAGAAAAATACTTTCTTGTCGTCTTATGCACGTGTGTGCAAATTTTCACGATTAAGTATCTAGCACTTCTATGATTCGTCAAGTAGACTGCCAAGCAATTAGAACCATGTTCATGTTGATGAAATCAATTCCGATTTCAATTTAATATAAATTCTTTGAATAGATATAGATAGAAAAAACAATTTTAAATTATGCTTTTCTGGGCAATCTACAAATGGGATCTCATTCGTAGATAACGTAAGCTACTCGAGTAGCTAATATTACAACAAGATATTAGAACGATGAGACAGTTAACATATACGTTAGCCACATGTTAGAAAATCATTAAGGAATTATAATTATTCTAATATTAGTACTAATTAATAAACATAATTATTTACTAATTTACGATCAAGCGCTCGATGTTCGTGAAAAGAGGTTCAATTTTCACAAATAAAAATCAATTCACAATGCGAATCGTCAATTTTTAAGTGCACGATTTGTTGCATCAAATTTCCGATTAGATTATGTTTTACAGTAGTTACGTAAAAACGTTATTAACTATTGCGAAAGTAGTGCTGTAACGCGAATATCTCCTTAATTACAGATCGTCCGCGAATGCAATTTCTTCCCGAAAGTCCTCTAATACCATTTCATCCAGGGAAGCCCGACATTTCCATCAGACGACTATAATTACAGAGATAATCGAATTCGGATATTTTTATAACGCGCCCACAATTATTTGTTGCACAATGCATCGTCGTCGTTAACATATCATTTTCACACTTTTGTTGACTTTTGTAACACATACTTCTTCGCAGATTACTTTGTTAATTTAATAATTACTTAATTCAGTCTTTGTAAAAAATAGTTTTGATATAAAAAAGTAGTATGATTAGAAAATTTTCCATGAGATGATTTAGAAGTACAAAAAATTGATTGCTTGAGTAAAAACATAATTAAAAATATTAGAAGAGAAAAATTCAAAAAAATTAAGAAAAATTTAGTTTAAATAAACAAAAAGATATAAAAATTCTTTATTACATTCAAGAAATATTCTTTTTTAAATTTTACATAATTTTTACATATACGTTTTTTAATTCTTTAAGAAAATTTTATGCCAGTCAATTTACGACGACGTTTTTGCATTGAGCTTTATTTCGTTCTTGGATCGCTTATAATCTCCACAGCGATCGTAATTTTTAAACGGGTGAGACCTTGAATTCTCGATTGACGTTCATTAACATTCACCATCGCGCGAAATCGAAAGTAAAAAATTCTGATAAATATGGATGAATTGTCCATTTACGTCGCATTCGGCTACGTAGTTTTAAATTCAAATGTTCACAAAATGATATCATATCTAGCCGAAGTAATAATCGTTTCGAAAAACGGCCACAATTGTGCAGGAATGAATTAAATAATTTATAGAGAGAAAGATCGATCAAATAGATAAAATAATTTCATTCTGATATTCTTTTAAAATTCTATGTCCACTTCTTTTCATATCCTAAAATTTTATTGCAATCTTCTTTTCCCATTCTTCAAAACTCCTTGATTTTTTGTAATCTCGTAGTTTGTTCTTTCCTACACAACTAAAGATATGGCAGCTTCGAGACGAGATTGTGCACGTATTAAAAACAATGCTTACCATCCGGGAACATCCTCGGGGTCTTCGCAGGCTCCGCTGCCGTCGGCGTCGCCGATCTTGAAAACGGTGCCGATCGGGCAACCGTACTCCCTGGCGATGCCCTCAAGGCATATGTAGTATTTTCTGCAATCCTCCGGATGGGCGTGTCTGCTGAAGCTGCCGGATGCGCCGCTCACTTCTCCTGCAGCCGGACACGTGAAACCTCCGGCGACCTCTGCGTAATGCAACAAATAGATATGTAATGCGAGCGATAGAGAAAGAGACAGAGAAAGGCATCGTATTTCTTTGCAGTTGCGATACTGATCGGTTTCGAGTTGGTAAATGAAATAGGATTAGATGAAAATATAAAAATATATGTGACATAAGGAGATATGTTTGAGTATGAGACTTTTAATGTAATAGTCGTTCAATCGCGATAAAAAGTGAATTTGTCTCATAGTAAATATATACAATAAAAGAGAAAAAATTATAGTTTATCTTATTTTTGTAGGTAAAAGAAAAGTAGAAAATTGTTAGAAAAAATCGCTAAGTTAACGTAAAAAGAAGGTGAGTAGAAGGAAGTAGAAGGATCTGTGACAGTTGTATGTCTCAGAATAGAGAGGCGAGATTGTGACTGTACGTTTTATGTATATCCTATTATCCGCGTTAAATCAGCCGTGACGAGTTCCTGGGTGACTGAATCAGAAATCCATACAAGTCTACTATTATAATATTTGATTTGACATCAATGCTAGTGCAAAAGTTGAAGTATTATGTTGAAAAGAAACACTAATTAATTTTCTCTAAAGAAAACTATGAGGCTCTGGATAGCTATTATACAAAGCAAGAATTATTGTCTTTGATGATTTAGATAATATGCTGAATCTCATGGAATATTATTCACGTTCGAATTCATCTTCAACTGAACCATCCTAAGATCCTCGGATGTTAACAAATCGATCGGGCAGTTCGATCATGCAATTTGTATTCAAGCTCAAGATAGAATTGTGATCAGCGAGATCGATACCTTCATTTCTGCACTCGGGCACCTGGTCGGCCCACATGCACACCCTGGCTTCACGGTCGTAGGCCAGTCCAGGGCTGCACTGGTAGCGGGAGGCCTCGCCGTTCCAACAGTTCCAGAAGACGTCGCACTTCTTCTCGTCGGGGAAGATGCCGTAGAGGCGGGAGCAGTGCGGTGTGCTGATGGGCGGTTCAAGCTGCGTGCGCTCGCCGCAGTCCACGTTGTGCAGATAATCGCAGTTCTCGGTGAGGAACTTGCTGTCGCTGGAGTCAAACGCCAGACCGTTGCCGCACGTCTTCAGCTCCGCCACGTTGTTGTCGCATTTCCAATACTTGTCGCATGATATGTGGTGAGGATAGAACCCGAAGTCATCCGGACATTTGAAGGACTCCTGACCGTTCGTCCCTGAAATGATCAAGCAAAGGTTGCATGTCAAGCTCGATGGATTTTCGAGGTTCTTCAATATATAAAATTTTAATTAATCAATACTCTAGTAAAAATGAATCGTAGTTTGTAATCATACTTCTCATATAGGTCTCACAAGAGACAATAGTAATTCTCTCTTGGGATAATATCTATGATTTCGGTTGCAGTGTCAAATGAAAGAGGAAATAAGTCGAAAATGTGTGAATATTTATCTTTAAATTCGAGGATACGGTAAAATACATAAGAAGCTACTTTGTTCTCCTGTATTTCCACCCAGGAAATCAGAAAAAATACTAGATACTTCTACTTTCGTTATTGAGCTACTACGTCGAGTTTCTCGGATCGCGGTTAAAAGCGACCCCGCCTTTAGCTCGATAGCACCGTTCTCCGTAGAAAATCGCAGGCTAAAATTAACTGCCGGCCGCGAGAGAGAGCCTCCATTCCGGTTTCCTCTTTCCATTCCCCCTTTAAACAGCGACGATCGTGAAAAAAATGGCGGGTGTAGCAGGAAACGTATCGACATCACGTTAGGAGAATAAAACCGGGGGTAGATAGATAAGATTCCCCTCTCCTCCTCTTCCACGAAATACCGCGCATACCGGTCCATATTAATTGCGCATAATTACGCCTCTTTCTTTCTTTCGCGCGCGCGCACGCGGCATATGACGCCTGAATAAGTTAAAATGTCTTATGTAAGGGACTGTGCGGGACGGTAACTTTCGCCGGGCGCTTTCACTTTGGGCCCGCGGCCAGACCCCGGCCGCAGCCGCTCGTGACTGGGCCCTCCCAGCATCCCGTTCACCCGGTTCACGTCGCAAGCCCCAGTGCGAGTAAGTATACGAATGCGTCTGCATGAAGTTGTATTCACTTTCGTTTTCCTCAGGACCGGTCCCGAAAGCGACTTCGAAATATTCATCGGCCAGGGGACCGCAGACAGGGCCCCTCCTCGCCCCGTCCCAGTTTCGTTCGACTCGTTTTGTAAAATGTGCGGCATTAGGTCGTTATATAATTACTTGTTTAAAGTATGCGATGGTTATGTAAAGTATCGATATTAAAACGATTTGCATGATAAGTATGAAAAAGTATGAAAATTCTACAATTAGACCGAGAATTGTTATTATATTCAATAACATTAAACGAGAAGAAGACAAGTTAGAGGATGTTAAAGAGAGCCAAGAAATATAAATTTAAAGATGTTCAAAATATGTGTGTTTATCAAAAAATTGAATTTCCTTGAAAAGATTTTTAAGAAACTATTTTAAAGATTTCTTAATTTCTTGTTAATTTTCCATGGTTACCATATGTTCTGTTTCTTTCTCTTTTCTCTCTCTCTCTTTCTATAATATTGACTATGAAAGTTTCATTATAAATGTGTCTTACGTGGGAGTTTAATACACGATACGTAATAATCGATTACATACTTCAGTTATTAAATATTTCATCACATACATTTGCATGAAGTATAATGAGAGAAAATTTCCGTTTTATGAAAGAAAATTCCTAACATATAAGATTTCGATACAAGTTTCTTTATAATATCATGTTTTCACTAAAGGATTGAAGTATAAGTTTCCTCTCAATAACTAGCCGATTTAATCAACCTTTGCATAAAGAAATTCTTATTTTTTTATGCTATAGATCCATGAATTATATATATATATATATTACATAATAAAATTTCTAATAAAATTAAATATTGAAAATATAAATATTTCCCTCTGATTATTTTTTAATAATTTTCTCGATCCCATACAGCATACATATCCACAAAACGTCCAGAAGATATCCCGAAGATATCCTATCGCCTAAAAATGTCTTTGGGATATCTTCTCGACGTTTTTCGAACAATGCATGCTGTGTGGGATAATATACACATATAAGATTATTCGTATATATTTCTTAAAATTTTTTTCTCCATTAAATTCTTGCCACAGTTGATTATATTTACAGAAAATCGGTATTATATATATGAAAAATTTGATATTAGTTTACATTATCGGGGAAGTTTTGGAATAATTTTCGTCGTAATTAATCGCATCCTTGAATTTTCCATTGGCAAGAAAGGAACGAAAAAGAGGGTCAAGATCTGGGCCAAGGTTATGCCGCGGTGGCAAGAAAGCGTGGAAAATTTTTTAGACCGGGGGCGATTTTTAATTACTATAGTACTTCATTAATGCGATTGCAAGGAGGTCAATGTGTCGAGAAATTTAGCATTTTTAAAAGCAATTAAACTTTATTCATGATTTTACTGTGAAATAAATTAATTTTTCTAAGATAAACATAATATTATTTAATTAATATAAAGAGAAAATTGTGTAAATAATTCCTTTAAAATATTTTGATAGAAACTGATACAGCTATCTGTTATCTTAGAAAATATTTCTTTATTTGATTTTTCGAAGTATAGAGTGATACTATTATAAATGTACTGTATACAATCGTGATTACGGTTTAATTAAATTACTTTGTTATTAAATATTTACATACTAGCATTTTATTTTTTGCATTTCTCTTGCATATTCAAGAAATATGTAAGCAAAAAATGAATTTATGTATCTGTTTAATATTATAATTATGCGTACAAATAAAAAACATATTTTTATGACTAAAAAATTTTAATTTTAACACATTCAAATTTAATTTTAACACATTCATATTATTTTAGCTTCAAAAAGGTTACATTTACATATAACTTTTATATATTTTAATTTCTCTTTTAAGAATATATAAATCTTTCTGTTTTAAAATGTATCTTTTGAAATGTGCGATTACGTTGTGGCATCGTTAATTAAATGATATTAAATTTGACTGTAGGAAAATAAAATAATAATGAATTAATATTTAACGAATAATGATTTAAATTAATAGATTACAATAGACTAAAAGAAAGAGAGAGGGAGAGGAAGAAGAAGAGAGAGAAGTATCATTCGTAAATGGAAAACTTGCACATGCGAACGCGCGAACATAAATCGAACGATCGCGATCGCGTATTCGGAAGAGTTTCCAAGGACTATCTCCGCGGGTCCTTCGATGCGGCGGGATTCTGGCGCAGGACTCGGTCCCTATATCCTGCTCTCGACGTAGGGCGCACTTGCTCTACTCTACCACACGCGCATGTTTTTCACACACTAACGATGAAATCTCCACTTTCTCATTGTTCGAAGAGTATCGCGTCTCACTCGCGATCTTCCGCATTTAACCGGCCCATTTTAACTTCACCACCCTTATACCCCTCTGGTGGTGGCTGGTCTGTGTTTACGTACCGGCGATCAGTATGGCGGCTATCACGTAGTACGTCCTCATGGTTCAACGAAAAAGTCGACTGTGTGACGCGGAGGCGAACGAAAAATTAACGGAAAAAAATTCTACAGGCACTTTTAAGGACACCGCCTCCGCTGCGTCGAGAGATAGAACTCTGTGTTTGGGCCCTGTCGTTCGCCACCTTTATATAAGTCATTGGTCACGTGTCATAGGTCCCTCTCCCCCCTTTTTATGGCTACCACCTCCTCCTTCGGACACCTCGAGAAGAGGTGCACCTCTCTACTTTTCTCGTATTTCTCTGTCTCCTCTCTCTCTTTCTCCCGTCTCTCACTTTAAGACTTTCTGTCTTCCTTTTCCCTATAATGCTACCCCTCTCTTTTCTTTCGACTCCCTATCTCTTACTCTTTTCCTCTTTCTCTATATTATGAGGCAGATTTGTGAAACGAAATGCCACACACACTGAGTATTCGATGTATTTCCATTCTTGTCAGCCTCAGCTGTCCTGTTCAAATTCTTGAATGAAGGAAATCACCGCACGAAAAGAGCGTGGTAAATAAAGGTATCTCCAGGGGAACAGATTTTTGAAAGTCCGAGATAAACAAAGAAATTTAAAAAATATATAACACACACGTATATAAATAATATTCTGAAATAATTAAGTAAAATGAATTTTATTTTACTTAATTTTAAGTTTTAAAGCGAAGTTCAAGAGAACCAACTTATGTCCATTTCTGCTAATGTAGATTGACTTTGGTCTCGGTTTAACTTGCTCTTTTCTTTTTCTAGTTTTATGAATTAAAAAAAAATAAGGAGTGAATTGGACCGAGATTGAAGTTGGTCTACATTGGTAGAAATGAACATTATAGTTTCTTTTATTTTACGTCCTAGCTGCAATATCGAATCTGTTACTGAAATAAATACTCTTTTCTTTTCTAGTTTTAAGAATTCAAAAAAGGAGTGATTGGACCCGGATTGAAGTTGGTCTACATTGGTAGAAATGAACATTACAATTTCTTTTTTTTTTACGTCCTAGCTGCAATATCGAATCTGTTACTGAAATAAATTCTCCTTTCCTTTCTTCTGAAAATATTATTCAAAGTCTCGCGACATCTCCTCCGTCCTTTCGCTGGCAAATCCTCAAATCGTTGAAATAACTTTCGGTTCTTAATGCCCATTTCTTTTTTTTGCATCCGCGTTATCTGCTGCCAGCCGCGCGACCAGTTTCGGAGCCAGCCAGATTTTCGTATCGAACATACCGAAGAATAACCAGCCAGGTTTTCGCGATCTTCCAGATGCTTTGTTCCTCTCGAGAGTCGCGAAATTCCGCGCCGAAAGCGAGAAAAAGAACTTTGATGTACTACGGTCGTTCTTTGAGATAAAGGCAAAAGGAAGCCCAAAAAGTTTTCGCTTGTTCCGCAGTCATAAAATATCGTCTTAGCCCGAATCTGTATTTCTTGAGAAAAAAATCGGGATTTATTTCGAGATATCTCAGCACGTTTACGCTTCCCAGAGAACCTTTGGAGAATTTTTCGACAGATTAGCTTAACCAGTTCACTGGTAATGACGCATATATGCACCTAAAATTTTCGTGCCAAAACTGGTAATGACGCATATATGCGCACATTGAATAACTCCGATAAATTTCGATGGATCTGGATAAAAATTGGTATCCTAGAATTTTTTGGGTTGCTGAATAGGAACTACAAATTCGTCATCGTTCAGTTAATATAGCGCCCGAAAATGCTCTCTTTGAACGGTTTTCGAGACGGTGAGTCGAAGTACAGCTCGAAAGCGAAAAAAATACCCCGCTTGAATTTTGAAATTTCGACCCTGAATTCGTCATCAGTGACCGAAAAAACATGCACATACCGAGTTTGATACATATCCATAATGAAATATCAAAATTAGCTACTTGAAGCCGCCATATTAGATCCGCAATTTTGAATTTTGAAATTTCGACCCTGTGGATCGATTGCGTATCTCAAAACTTAGTGAAAATTACAAAAGTGAGCGAATTCACTAGGTGTTGACCAATGAAATTATAAATATTCTAGTGAATTCGCTCACTTTTGTGATTTTCACTAAGTTTTGAGATACACAATCGACCCCCTGGATTCGTCATCAGCGACACAAAAAACTTTTAATAGATAAGCTTCCATGTAAAAAACGAATTATTTGCTCTCACCACACTGAAAAAAAAAATTCTTGGTAAACTTGTGAGATGCATTCAGTAATACTTTTTTTGAAGTATTTGATTATTATTACCGATTATAATAATAAGAACAAAACATTTTGTATAATAATTATAAACATTTGTAATAATTATAAAAGAGCAAATTTTGTTTAGTTGAGCCAGCTAAATTATGTAATACTTATTATACGTTTAGTTGAAACTATTTCACCAAGGTGCTTGGTAACATTAACCAAGCCTGGATTTTTATAACCAAGCCTTTCTTTCAGTGCAGTTTTGGCACAAAACGTTGATTTCGGGTCCACCAGTGAAGTGGTTAAGATCTAAGTCGTTATTCACAGAAATGAAGCGGCAGAAAATTTTATTTTTATTTGCAATATATGCGTTAATTATCTTACGTGAGAAGAAGGCGGGAGACGCGTTTGCATATCGATAAATTCGTCGAACTGCTTTCGTACGCAGTCGGCGTGCGCCGGCCAGCCATGGTCGTGCGATTTGCAGAATACCGGTCGGCTCTCGTGGCTATAATAATAATTATACATACGCGGCTGTGATACGTGGCTACAATGATAATCGTAAGGTCACGGCAGTCTGCGGCGCGATACGAAATAACGGGGTAGGGACGAAGGCCGTGCGCGCACAGTCGCGTGAGTCATCCTGCCGAGACACCACCCTCTTCGAGATCTTGTCCGAGACGTATAAATCCGTTATAAGAAGGTACGCGGGCAATCGTCCGATTATGCTCTCTCTTGATGCGTCCCGGACACTGTTGCATTGATATAGAATTTATATACTAGGTGAGACATTTTTTAAAGAAGCGGTAAGAACTCTTGATAAGAGCTAATATCTTCAAAAGTACACAGAAAAAAAACTTTGGATCAAATATCTAGGTTATTCTTTTAATAATCTAAATATTTGGTCCAATCATAATACAATTGAATGAATTATTTATGTTTGTGGTAGCCCGTGACGTAGACCTTAATTGAAGCAACAGTATTTTTTTTTAATGTAAATTAATATCTTTTATAAGAAAATATTTTGAACAAATGTTGTGGATTTGAGGAAGAGATATCTAATTCCATTGAAACTATGTTTTCTAGACTCAATACTTGTGAAAAATACTAATTTTGTTACTTACAAATTGGTTATAATTATATAAATTATATTAATTGCATTTTAAATATTTTGTGATTAAATAAATAACAATAAATATGAAAATGTGCACATAAATCTCTTAATCGAAAGTATGGTGTACATGTTTGGATGTTTTCGTCACAATTGGTATATAATCATTCTCGCCAAGACAGGAGTAAAAGTTTGGAATTTACATTAACATCGCGTGCACGAAAGTAGAAATTTACCTCCATTCAACTCTCCTTTTTGCCTGATTCTACCTTCATGCTTAAATCTAGTTTTCCTTTCCTAAATAAACGTTATTCTTCCTAAACTTCTTTTGTCTTTTTTCTTCTCGTTGTAATATCGTTTTAAAATTTAAATTCAAATTTTACATATCTTGTAACATATTGATACAATGTCTTTTCTTCGGAAATTAATAAAATATCACGTATTCCATTTTTGGGTATTAATGGAGCGTAGGGCTATTCTTTCAGGGAAGTGAAAAGAAACTGAATATCTACTAGCTCGGAAAGTCGAGTACACCACCACGATTAACCTGCAAAAACAAGTTATGTGTGTGCTAAGAGAAGTATCTACATATTTCGTATGGAAAAAAACGCTGTAAATTTAATTCACAATCTTTTTATGTGATTTTAATTCACAATTCACGAAGGATAGTTTTTGAAAAAAAATATTAAACAAGCGGTAACACGCAAAAAAGTGCGCAAAAAAGTCACAAAAATGGCGCACAAATACATAGATAGAATTCGACTCGTGTTTTTCTTCGTTTCGTTGTTTCCTTGTTGGCGAAATTGATTTATGTTCTTCATATAGAAATCGCTTTAACGGTATTTTGATACGATCGCAATGAAATGGTCAATTGAAAAGAACTCAAGTGGCACAAGTCCTACTGGTTTTTTTTATTTTTAAATAATTCCTATAATTCTCTACTTGTGTATTTTTTGATCACACAAATATTTTTTAATTTATTCACAATTAATTTGTTTCACCATCTGTTATTTTGTAAAATTTTGATAAAATCTTGATTATTAATATTTTTATAAGTTTCCAATTTTCATATTTTTAGACATTATACCTTGCTTAAAACGCTAGAAATTTTTAGTGAGCTCTCATTCAGACTTTTCATTTCCTGAAAAGCGTAAAAATATACTTACGTCATCTAGAAACTAACGGGATTATGTTTTCTACGTTTACTGATTACGATCTTCTCGGTAGCGATAGGCACGAATAATTCATATAATTAAGATTTCGTTGAAGATATGATTGATAACGCGGAAATTTCAAATGTATTATATTCGTTATTTATACAAAATGATGTATTTTCTAAGATCTATTATCCCGGAATTTATACAAAATCGCCTTTTCTTGCGGCGCTTTTTCAACTCAGAGACTATAAGAACTAGTTTTTGCAATATTACGAAAGGTCGCATATCGATCAATCGGATCACGCCGTATCGGCTCACTCATACCATCCGTTTACATTTCCAACGGCTATTACGATTCGTCACGTAAGAAAGTTGCACGGGTTTTGCAACGCATTTCGCCATTTCTCGCGACAGTGGACGAGTTATTTCGTCATATAGGAAAGTCTTAAGATCGGAAGGAAGGAATTAGAAAAAAGTTGGAATGTGAGAAATAAAGTTACAGTTTTAAAATTTGTATAGACTTGATTAGAAGATATTTTACCGAAAGAAAAGATTTTCAGTTTGTGACAATTTTACACTATTTATAAAAAGAAAATATAAAATGTAAATAGAATTATATTCATGTGTAAGCTTATATATAAAGAGAAAATTCTACATTTCTGGAAAATTATATATTAAATAAAATACAATATAATAATATAAAATAATTCAAAATAACAATAATATAATATAAAACGATAAAAAATAAAATGATAACAATATATAAAATATAATAAAATTTTAAAGTACGATATATTTGCTTCATCAAATTTTATTTTATTTTGTTAGAAATTTTCTATTTTATTACGTGGATATTTAGATTCCCCTACTCTTTGTACTTTTTATCGAACATTATGCAATTCTAAATTGACGGTATCAATGGAAGTATTTTTTCGAGATTCCTTTAGAACGAGAATCGATACGCATGTTTCTTGTTGAGACCAAGGACGATTTCGATCCAAGGCAGACACGCATGTTAATGCAGGACGCTTTCGACGACGATGACGACGACGACGACAACGACAACGGAACTTTCTCGCTCCGTTTAATCCAGTTTCTCGAATAAAATCGCATCGCCACCGTCGTTTGCCCGAGTGAGGTAACGAGCATGTGCGAGATTTATAAGCTCGCCCAATAAATGGCTACTGGCTATCGAATCTAAGTAATGAGCATGTACTGTACACGCGACTTCTGCGTGTACAGTATTTTTCTTGCCAAAGTATATTCCACGCATAATTTGTATCTTGTGATAATACCGTAGTTGGAATACTATGATAATAATGAAATAATAACAATAAAACAAACATTATATGAAAGAAATATCATGTTAAAATCACATTGTTATTTTTCAATCTAATATAATAAATGTACAAAATAATAATATAATATATAAATAATTAAATAAATCTACAAAATGATAATATAATATATAAATAATTAAATAAATGTACAAAGTAATAATATAATATATAAATAATTAAATATATACAAGTACATTTTTTAAATTTTAATTTACCGGCAAAGTTCAATTATCGTCGGATTATTTATTGCTTACCTTTTTATCTTATTATCTTTCTTACCGTTCGAAAAATTTGATTTGGTAGCCACAGTTGACTAAAAGTGCCGATAAAGCGCGACGCATTTACCGTATGCGCATTCTATAGACTTCTCATACGCGTTATCATCGTGGGTACTTCCGGTAAAAGCGATTTGATTTCCAGCCGTCCGAGCGAGTTTTCGCGGCGCCGGTGATAACTTTCACGTCCTATACGGACCGTAGACAGTATTATATTCCAAGTTAACGACCACCAGTTGCCTCGCCGCAGCTCCGAGGATATTTTCATGTCGGAGTGTATTTCGGCGTTAAATCGAATTTCTTCACTTTCCATGATGACATCGGTAGAGCAATAAGAAATTATTGCCTTCGCATAAATTTCTATCGCATTTTGTATCGACCGATTAATTGGACTCTACTAAACTTTTAATTTTTGGATTGAGTTTATTCATTTATTCTGCTTCAATTTTTCTTCAAGCAAAATGTAAAACGCGTGCGCGAGTTTCTAGAAGCGGAAGAAACACCGCGCGACGCGAATGCGAGGCACATTTTTAAGATTGACGTCGGCGGAAAGGAAATGTTCCGAGACGACGAAAAAGGCGAACCCTCGCCGGGATAACGGTAATGTTGCGTCGCGTTCGGTGCATTATTGCGGTATACTGATCGGCATTACGTGTTCAACGTGCCAAGGATGCGTGCGATTAATATTCGGCTCCGTCCGGCCTCTCTCCTTTTTTGAGCAAGACCCGTCGTCCTTCCGCAGGATTCCCCCTTAGGGCGCGGCCAGACTATGCGCGTTTTACGCGAATATTCGTGACTCGAGCATTGTTCGTCCTTGTTTATCATTTGATAAACAACAGGGATGACATAACTCGAACCACGAATATTCGCGTAAAACGCGCATAGTCTGGCGCCGCCCTTACACGTTCGTCGACGCACCTCTTTCATATTTCTTCCTGTCCCGCGAATTATCCTTCTCTCGTAGGAATCTTGTCGAAGGTCTCGAGGGGGGTTTCTCATAGCGATCGATAATAGAACGGAACGTTTAATATATATAATTGAAGTGAAGGCGCCATGAAGAAACTTAAGTCGGAAACTGATTAATAAGCTGTTCACCTCGACGATACATCATTCGACGTATTTGCGAAACTGCTTTTTTTGTCTATGCCTAATCTTGAATCTTTATTTGTGAAGTATACTAAAGTTTTTTTTTCCTTTACACGCATATATATGTAACTTTTACAAAGTATCTCTCCTGTATCTTTCAAGATACTCTCTTGTATCTTTTTTTTATCACTTGCTTCTTTTTATTTCATAATTATGTTATATTCTTCGCTTAATTTTCCGAGACACGATGTTTTTTTCTCTCAGCAGAATATGTTTTGTGGAACGGTACATTAATAAGGATTAGCAGGGCAATAAATCTCCGTCACTTTCATAAGAAATATCCACGAAATATCGGCCCGCTCTCTCGCGCAGGCGTGTTTCGCGGCTTTTTTCTTCGGTAACGCGGCGTGAAATTTAATTTCCGAACGTTCATCCTCTTCTATTAGCGATTTCGCGCTCAGTGCGTCGGCAGCTTCTGGCAACACGCTGAGGTAACATCTCCCAGGCGGCTTGCATAATAGCGTTATTGCGGAGGAGGAGAGGATGGACGATCGTGCGCCGCTGGCTTTTGCCGACTTGGCGATTTTATCTGTCGGCATCTGCGGCATATCTATCGCGCACGCGGGAGTGAAAGTGAGGTGCTCCTCGCTTTCGACGGATCCTCCGCAGCATCCGCGCCTGTACCCGCAAGTACCGTCTCCGCACGATCGCGTGACTCGCGGACGATGACACGTCCAAAGGACGATCTAACGAAGCACTTTAGGCTGATCATAACTTTAGGACGATCAAAAGGCGATTTTTAATCTATTACAAATATTTCGGAGGATACTCTGAGGGACTTGTGAAAGGTTGCGAAGGCAATTGTAGCTTCGATCGGAAAATTAGGTCGAGGAACACTGAAGAGATATGAAAGATCTTACGCAACGTGGCGATCACGATTGAAATCGATTTTTGTCAGTAAAGTTAAATTGAGAGATATTAAAATGTTAATTTAAATTGTAATCGACAAAATTATGATAAACTAATTTTCGATCGATAAGTTTAGGCTGAGATAAAGTGTTACTTGTCTTTTATTAAATTTCCTGAGGTTTTGTAATTTATTTTAGTCCGAAATTTATTTTAGTCAAAAGGATTTCTGAAGAAATGCACGAAGGTTTGATCAGTTGAACTTTATCATACTAATGCAGACGTGAACTTTAGCATATGTATATGTTGTTCACGTGGAGACCAAGTTGGTTAATTTAAATGTCTGATTTTTTTAGACATTTATAAATTCCGAGAAAGAACTGCTTTTATGCATGAAAGGAATTTTATGGAAATAAACTTGCATTTTTTCGCATAATTTCTTACGGAAATAACGTAATTATGTCGCAATCGAAATAGTTTTATGAATCTACAAATTTATGTCCTTAAAACGAAAGATAACTAGCGTGTGATATATGTGAAAGGTAATTAAAAGTTGATGCGATAACAAAATTTATTACTAAAGATTACAAATATTATAAATTTTAATAGAACACGCTTGGAATATGTATTAATTATTACATATTTAAAAGATTATATTAAATTTCAAGTTCTTGGTCATGTATAAATTTTTTAATATTCAACAATTTAATATATAACTTTTAGGCAGCATTCAGGACAGGGGCGCCCATGAGGGGGGGCAAGGAGGGGCATATGCTTCCCCCTGGATTTTAATTTTTTCAATTTAGAATGATTTTATTGACAACCAGATAATTTTTTGTTCAAAATTTATACAATTAAAAATAAAAATCTGCATAAAAATATTTTTTTTAAAAATATTATTTAAAGAAACATTCGTTTGGCAACCCTAAGTTTTACACTCTGCCCCCCTTGAAAAAAGTTGTAAGGGCGCCCATGATTCAGGGTACTTTTCAAGGAATAGAATAGCCGTTTCCTTTGATTCATGAAAAATTTGATTCGCGTTTACGCAATTTTTGATGTTTAAAGAAAGTTCTCGCAATCTCTGATGAAGCAATTTAATTGCTCACACTTGTTAATTCATGAAAAATTTAATCGAGTCCTTTCGCAATGATCGATTATGCGTTGCATTAAGGCGATGTCTAAAAGGAGCTCATCGGATGGATCGCAGCGCGAAGGAATCATCGGCGAGGCGGCGTGGGAGGTGAAAAAAAGCGCAGGTGGAGGAGAGTGCCGCAAGAGGTTGTTGACACCTTCCTCGTGCATAGACACCTTCCTCCGGGCGTTTTGTCCCTCGCCGTACGTGCGTGATACACCGAGAATGCCAATCAGCCGGCTGGCCGGCTGCTCCTCCTTGCACGCGCGCGACTTGCATTCGCTATTTCGCGTTTCCTTTGCGTCGGACACGAGGAGATCGGGCCGGGAGATTGCCCACAGATGAAATTTCAATGAAAAGTGTCCACCGCGCCGCACTTCAAGGTCCCCGCCTGTATTCCCTTATATTGTTCCTCGATGCATTTGTCTTAAGTTTGCGTTTTCCAAATGCGAATGCACTCTCGATGCAAATGTAACACGGAGAAAATTTTATATTAAAAATTACTATGTATGGCAGTAGCCGTGGACCATTGCTGGAATTATAAAAATTTTTACTATGTTATTATATTAATAATTATTAAACTCTTTTGTGAAAATATAGTAAAAATTTTTACAATTCCAGCATGGTCCACGGCTACTGCCATACATAGTAATTTTTAATATAAAATTTTCTCCGTATATTAACACTAAAGCTACCGACAATTTATATATACCTATTTCTACACGGAAAGAATGGTTTTGCTGAAATATTAAAAAATTTGGCCAGATACAGATCTGAAAAATAATTTTGTTGGATCATCAAAATAATTATGTAGGACGCCTAAAATAGTTGCTAGAATATCAAAACTTTTTGCAGCATTATCATTATGTTGGAGTGTCCTACATAATTATTTTGATGATCCAACAAAATTATTTTTCAGATCTGTATCTAGCCAAATTTTTTAATATTTCAGCAAAACCGTTCTTTCCGTGTACCGAACCGGATTATATATGTATATTAAGAAAAAGTTGTGAAGTCAATTGAGGAAAAGCGATAACATTGAATGCAGAATTTTTAATCAAAAGTTTAAAAACGGTTATTTGACCGGCGGTGGTAGTTTTATTGTTAAAAAACAAGCCAGCTCGGAATAAAACGCGATTGACTCCTGAGCCATAAAATTTTTTGAAGTTACAAAAATAGAAAAAAAAGATATATTATTATAATTAATTATTATGTTTAATATAGAAATAATCGATTATCTAATCTCTCTTCTATTTTTCGGCCAGAAATTACATGGAGTACATTAGCTTCACTCTGAAGAAAGTGCGACATGCGATTTCGAATTCAGCCAGATGCCCGTGTTCTTATGTCGATCCGCCGTTTCTCTTTCGCGTGGATTCCGCGACTCTTTTATTCTGCGATGCGCTCTCGAGAGCACTTTTCCCTCTTCCTCGACGACGCGACGCGACGCGACGCGACCGCGACGTTGCGCGCGTCATGACTTTTAAATGCCACCTAGTTTTCGGACTCGAACTCCGGTTGTATCCCGTTTCGCACGCCTTTTCTGCATCGACTGTAGACAGGCAGGGAGACTGCCTTGTGTCTAAAAATTGATATATAATATCGCCTATTGTGCGAAATGTATCAAAAACGAAGATGTTACAGAATTCAACTAAATGAATGGCATTAAATCAGTATGAGCTCTGAGATTTTATGTTTGGAAATATCAATTTTTGAAACATATAGTTGCACATTAATACAAATGTCCGCGAATCAAAATTTGGCTAAACTTTTTAATTTTAGCATTTTTCAATCATTTATGAGTCATCGTGGTTGTATTGTGGAATGTAAGACGTTCTTAGAATTTGAATATAAATACATAATTATATATTTTAAGGAAAATTTTAAGTGGAATAAACGTAATCTAATTTTCTTAATAGCAAAAAGTTAAGACTGAGAAAAAATTAGAAAAATATAAAATCGACCGATTTAGTACCATCACATATTTCTGTAGTCGATACATTCGTGAATGTTCAATATAATTACACGGTGCATATAGTTTATAAGATGATACTATAAAATCATAAATTTTTAAGTACAACTTCGCTTTGGAGCCGAATTTTTTTCGGATAAAACTTGAGGAAGATTATACTTATTGATTTTTTAACTTTTAACATAAATCTATTTTCTCTTTTAATTTGCTCATTAATTACGAAAACTTAATATGTTAATATTTTTGTTGGGAAAAAATCAATTCCAAATTTCTTAGACAATCTGTCGCTAAAGTGAAGATGAGTTGTGAGATATCGCGTACATATGTGTACATACATCGTGTTTATCACGTATTATTGCGCCGTGAAACCGTTAGATCTCGTGCGCGAACAATGTCTTCCAAATAGAAAGGAGGATTCCTCGCGCGATGAGTGCATCAGCCGGTCGATCATGCAATCTCGCTGCATTCAGAACGGAACCGAGATATCGCTCGTTGTTTTCGGGATTACGCCTTCTCGCCTCCTTTCGCTCCTATTCCTTATGTATCTTTGTAAGGATATAATTGTTGCACATCTCGCGCTCGCAGGATTGAATCTCCACAATCTCTCTAATCTTCTTCTCTCAATTATAATTTATGAAATATTTCACGGAAAATTGGTTATTACTGGTTATTATATCGAAAAATAAAAATCTGTTTGCGTGTAGCAGCTTATTATAGAATAAAATTAGTACATATACGTACATATATACGTGTGTACTAAATATTTTTCCAGAATTTTATTTCATCATTCGTGTACAGCATTGACCCATTTATTTAATTTGCATTTTGCTCCGTATCTTGCGTGCATCAATGTATTAAGAAATTAGAGCTTTAATTATGATCATGGAGCAAAATTTAATCTCCTCGACAGTGGCGTAGCCAGGGGGGGATTAGGGGAATAATTTCCTCCTCCCCCGAAATTTTGGAACTAAATATGAAAATATGAAAATGAAAGGTTGAAAGCCGAGAGAGAAATGAAATGGTAAATGCTTTAAGGTCTAAAGAAAATGTCCTAAACGAATATTGTTATCTTATTTAATTCAAAAAGTTATGAGTTGTTCTGTGATTTGAATTTTTTTAAAATCCTCCCTCCCTGACATAAAATCCTGGCTACGCTCCTGCTCCTCGATACGATGCGTGAGAAATAGGAGGAAATTTTGATCGTCACGAATATGTGACATACAGAAAATTAGGAGTTTCATGAGACTTTAGGCCCTGCGCACAATGGAGGAATATTAGATATTAGGAACATGGGCGCCCTTGCAACTTTTTTCAAGGAAGGGCAGAGTGTAAAACTTAGGGTTGCCAAACGAATGTTTCTTCAAATAATATTTTTTAAAGAAATATTTATGCAGATTTTTATTTTTAATTGTATAAATTTTAAACAAAAAATTATCTGGTTAGCAATAAAATCATTCTAAATTGAAAAAATTAAAATCCGGGGGGGCATATGCCCCTTCTTGCCCCCTCCTCATGGGAGCCTCTGATTAGGAATAGGAATTAAAATTTTAGAATCAGTTTCCTCAATGAATATTGAACATAACGCACAATGGATATTAATAAGATATAAGACATAAATGTATTGTACGAAACACACAACATAACTTATTATTTATCTATAGTGTTCATTGAGGAAACTGATTCTAAAACTCTAATTCCTATTCCTAATATTTAATAATCCTCCAATGTGCGCAGGGCCTTAGTCTTTTCAAAATAAGTCCTCAATGTCGGGGCGTGCGTCTCGTTTATGCTTGAATGACCGTAAATGTAACTGGCGGACACGTCATCGCCTTAGGATGTTCAGTGCGATGGCACTTAGCGGTAATGCGGATCCGTAACGGCGTGTCCGTTTTACGTCGCCCACGTTGCAGCTGCGGCGCGGAAAAAAGCCGCCGTTGCCGCCGGGAGAGGAGATGCATGCGAGCCGGAATGCGGCACCGAAGCCCAAGGAGAACCACTTTTCGCTGCACCCTACATATTCCGCGGCTATCTCCTCGATTCGCGATCCCAACTGTGACCGGCCGGCCGGCACCGATGTTAGTCGACGGTTGTTCCCGCGATGAACGCGAAATCGCAATATTTTTTTCCTTCCTTATCGGCTTCCGTTGCCATACTAGTCCTATTTACAACAATATCAACGATTTTTAATTTTAATCGCAACAAATTCTTTACATTATAATTAATTCTACTCTCTTTAGAAAAGACCAAAACCCATGGTCGAAAAAACGTCGCGATTCGCGATATATTAATTTAAATTAAGAACTGGCCAGTTGAGTCGAAACAAAAATCTCTTCTGTGATTTTTAATTTGTTTATTGTTATTTTACCAAATGCATTTAATTAGATGCTTTACATAAAGAATGTCCAGAATACTCCTAACGTTGAAAATTAAGAAATTCCCATTCGTCGTTTGGGTTTTCCTATTTACAACAATTTCAACGGTTTTTAATTCGTTTATTGTTATTTTATCAAATGGATTTAATTAGATGATCAAGCACTTACATAAAGAATGTCCAGAATACGGAATCTTAAAGTTGGAAATTAAGAAACCTCGCGTTCTCGTCGTTCGGCTTTTCCTATCTGGGTCGGGATTACGTGCACCGATCGAATTCGAATTCGAGAAGGAATACGCCATCTGATACCATTCTTCGTACATGACTAATCTATGGTCTGGGAGGAACTATCCTATGATAAATATAAGCATGAACTAAGAAAACTGTAATGCAGAAACGCATTAGAAGTCGACTGATCGAATTCGATAGTGCACGTAATCCCGACCCTGGCGTGTTTTCTGAACTTTTGCTCAATCCTTCCGTGACATTTGAATTAGATGGCCCGAGGCTCTAGTTCGCAACGCGGTCGTAAGGAATTGCAGACGTAAGGCCCGGATACGAACGCGAACGATCACGCGCGAGCGAGCTCGCACGCGTAACTACGCGCGGACGAGTTTGCTCGTAACTCGTAACGCTTCGACGAGACGAGTTGTTTCTTCCGCGATCGAATGTTGCACGAAACACGGGCGAAAATCTTGCAGTCTTTTCATTTTCTTGGAAGTTACGCGGAAGAGTGAAGCTCACGAACTATTTACTTCAAATTCGAGAGATGTCTACACGGAAAGAATGGTTTTGCTGAAATATTTAAAAATTTGGGCAGATACAGAACTAAAAATAATTTTGTTGGGTCATCAAAATAATTATGTAGAACGCCCAAAATAGTTGCTAGAATATCAAAACTTTTTGCAGCATCATTATCATGCTTGAGTCATCCTATTTAGTTACTTTTGATGGTCTAACAAAATTATTTTCAGATCTATACCTGGCCAAATTTATAGATATTTCAGCAAAATCGTTCTTTTCGTGTAGGAGTGTGGGAATCGAATTCTGTGCGATTAATAATTGCAACAGTGTACACTGAAAAAAAATGCTGTTGCTTCAATTAAAGTCTACGTCACGGGCTGCCACAAACATAAATAGTTCACTCAATTATATTATGATTGGACCAAATATTTACATTATTAAAAGAATAATCTAGATATTTCGTCCAATCATAATACAATTGAATTAACTATTTATATTTGTGGCAGCCCGTGACGTAGACTTTAATTGAAG